>JAUJYZ010001260.1:200000-412500 GCA_033675265.1 Actinostola sp. cb2023 | reverse complement strand
TGCCTGTAGGACCGAGTGGCTCGACACTATATATTCTTAAAAACACAAATTTTCGGGAGGATTTCTGTCGAAATTCCCGGATGTTTCCCGGCATCCTTTTCGGGCGTGCAGAAGGAAAACACGTGTTAGCGAAAGTGGGCCTAAGGAAATGGCTATTGTTCGGCGAGTTAAGGAAAAGAGAGGGCAAAATTCACGACTATATCAAGAAGAGAGATGGAAGTTTGCTGAGAAAGTGGCGTTTTGTTTCGCAAGGATGTATTTTGGAAGAAAATCCAAGTCAAATGTCGTTCATTTTCGAGGTGTAAAATTGCGTCAAAAACACGCATTTTTGATTTTTATGGCAAACAAATTGAACTAATGCCCAGAAATCGGACCTGTAAGTCAGTTTACTTGAGGTTAAAATATGAAGAGTTATCTAGTTGTCACTAATAACTGGCCATGAGATCGATGTTACGAAAATTCAGAAAGTTAGAATTTTTCAAAGCAGTATCGATTTTTACGGGCGGTTTCGGGCGCCGTGGGAGTCAAAGGGTTAATTCACTTTTTATTAACACCATGTAAACAAGCAAATAGTAAACTTTCGTAGTAGCAAATAAAAACGGGGTCTGTTTTTTCGTTTCATAGGCACTTTAAATAGGTGCATGTATTTTTCATGGGCTTCCTGTGGTAGAGTGCAAGGAATAAATAATTATTATATTGGGCTCCCTGTGGTATGCACATCTCCATTTTCATCCAACTATACATAAACACAGGAAATAAACACAGACGATTCTGAGTGTAAGAATGCGACCTTGAGCAAAGACAGTTTGACAGTGTAAACTGACCTTTAGAGGTTGTTACTAGCTACATGTTTACTAATACCATGAAGCACCTCTTATAGACATGGAAGTTTAGTTTGTGTTTGGAACTGTTTATTTTTTCAGGCATTTGCAAACTCTTTCTTGGATTTATGTTGGAAAAAGGTACAGTACTTCACACTATAGATAAACATTTAATATGAAGCCATTATTTTAGAAAACAGCATTTCCATCAATCTAATATTTCCTCCTTTTCTCATTGTTTTCCATTTTCCATCTTTTTTTCCTCCCCTCCCCTCCCCTACTTTCCCTTCCTCTCACATTGCTACACATGTAACCTACACTTAATGATGTTTCTTCAGATGGAGAATCCCAACGTCCCATCAATACTACGCCAAGCTAGTGCTGCATACATGGCAAGTTTTGTAGCAAGAGCAAAATTCCTCCCAATAAGGTTAGAGAATAATACAATAATATTATTATTATATTATAAAGAATTATTGATATCTGTGATGTGATTTTATCTTCAACAGTACTGTCAAAGTTTGTGTGGAGCTGCTTATACACTGGATACACTGGTAAGCAACATACAAAAAAAACATACATATAAATTATAGTGAAGTATACCGATAAATCATTGGACATTCTCCAAACACATTGATTGTTATTAATCGTTCTTATATTCTTACAGCTACATTGATGTCCATGACGCGACATGTGCTGGACCAGATGCGGCAAGGCATGGCCCATTTTACTCTGTGTGCCAGGTATTATTCTATTATTTATTTATTCTAGTTTATCCCAATCTTATTTCTCTTCTTTTCTCAACACTCGACCCACCTACATGTAGATAGGTACATAGTATTTACAAATACCATTTTCTGGCTTGATTGATTGTATGTATATTGTAAGACATCTTACTGCAATTCTCAGTATTATGCAAACTCAGACATTTAAGCAGTTGCAGGGCCGTACACAGCACAGGGGCAGGGGGGCAGTTGCCCCCCCCCCCCCCCCCCCTAGCAAGGCAAAAAAGATACCAAAAAGTACTGAGAACTGTACTATTTTTGTATTTTTTTTGCTGTCAAATACATACTGCCCCCCCCCCCCCCCCCCTCGAATTTTGGGCTATGTACGGCCCTGAGTTGGCTTGTAATTTGGCTTTTCGCTTCTGTCAATCAACATAAAAAATCAGAAAACTTAAAAATATAAGTCAGAACGACCCACCAAATGGAAACCAAATATGATTTTGAGCTAAATTATGGATCATTTGGTGGAATAATGTATTTAGTTTTGAATTTATTTGAGTTTTGAATTTGATTGACAGAAGTGAAAAAACAAGTTCCAGCCGACTGTTTGAATGTCTGAGTTCGCATAATACTGAGAACCGCAGTATGATATTCAAAACTCTTTGACTTGATGGATTGATTTTAATTAAAAATGTTCCTCTTTGTGTTGTCATAACAACAAGTATTTAAGCGGCTTCATTGGTTTTGTACATGCAACTAATCACCTTTCTATTGTTACAGGCATTGTTTTATATGTTTGTGTTCAGACATCGTTCTCTACTTGAATTAGAAGATGGTACGTATACAGCTAATTCAGAAAACGTTGTCGGCAATCGACTTGAAGCCTATGTGACTAGACCGAAAGGGAGTATGGGTAGATATGATAATTCACTTGCATGCTTTTCGTATTTGGTGACAATGGCAGGTGAATCTGTAAATGTATGCCAATGCGTTTTAGGAAACAGAAGCAGATATGATTCATATTCCGTGAGAGACGTTCCTTTTTGCTAGTGTATTTATAGAATCATTGATTTTTACCCATACTCCTTTTCGGTCTAGTCGCGTAGGCTTGAAGTCAATCGCCGACAATGTTTTCTGAATTAGCTGTATTCTATGTCATTTATATCTATGCTGGTTTCTCTAGAGCTGGCTCACAGCCATTTGTACAGCTCTAGGAATAATTTGCAGGTCTTGATTTTAACAGTTCTCTTCTGTTGCCAGGTCACAAGTTTATTAGAAGACTCAGCTTTGAGCGAATTATTACGTCCAGATTGAATCCCCTTAAAGTACGTTAAGGCTCAGACACATGATGCAACTTTTCTTGCAATGTTGCGTGCAACAGTTGCAGAAGTAGGATCGAGTTCTACTTCTGGAACCATTGTGTGCAACATTGCACCGTGTGACACCCCATAAAACCTTAATGCACACAACGTTGCAAGACAAGTTGCATCATGGGTGTGGGTATTTAGGTTCTCTATGTTATACTCCTACAAATCTATCATTAAGCTTGCGCTAATATCTCCAATGTTAAATTGCAGGTTTGTTTAACGACCATCGTGAACTTGTTCGCACTAGTCACAAGGTATGGCTGTGTACCTCCCCTCCCCCCTCACATTCTTGCCAATCCCCCCCTGTCCTAATAAATGAAAGCCTCCTAACCATGGTATTCCTTCCTTTTCAGCCGACACCAGATAGTATTATGCTATACAGTCATCGAGAGGAATAAACGGTCCCTACTACCTATTGCCTCCATACAATCCAACAAGGCAGTGTCTCGTCTAACGATCTTCAATCAGCTCGACTCATTCTTCCCATTTGATCCTTATCTTTTACCCAAGTAAGATAACACAAGAATCACTTGACAATTACAATCTACTGTGGAGAAAAAGATGGAGTTTATCATCCTCGGAAAACCAACGAAGGGGTGGGGTGGGGGAGGATTTGTTATTAGCACAAGGTGCAGTGCACAGCCACCCTCCCCCCCCCCCCCCCCCCCCCCCCCCCCAGGTGCAGTGCACAGCCACCCTCCCTCCCCCCTCAGTTTTCAAAGATGAAGCGATTTAAAGGGAATTTTATGCCAATTTTCTTATTGTTAATTATACACAGGCAGCCCAACTGTTTCTTCTGAGACTATTGTTGAAAATTGTATGCACGTGTGATAATATATTGGGCTCCTTGTGGATGAGCACCCACACTTTACCACAGGAAGCCCATGGACATGATACTAATTCATACATAGTTAGCCTTAAAAAAAGGTACTATATTTAACGTCCATAAATCCCCTTAGTTGAATATTTTCTCCCAGGAGGCGGACGGTGGCACGGTGCACCCTTTACCCTCTCCCTCCATCAATGCTCCGGGGCATTTAAAGCTGCACTGAGCTACACAGATTAGAGGGAAGTCGAAACAAGGATTGTGCCATCTGTGTTGTTTTTTTTACAGTTAATCATGGACACATGCAGCGACACCAATCTATTTCATTTATTTCCTCAAATTTAGCTGATTTCTCATAGTAAAGTTTGTGCACAACTAAGTAACCGTGTATCTTTCTTCGTTGTATTCAGGTCAGGTAAATTCATCAAACCATTATACCAAGAATGGGGTGGAGTCGAGGAGGATACAGGTGATGTACGCGATGAACTCGATGAAAAGGTTCAAGATTTCGATAGCGAGGTTTGTATATAAACTTGTGTGTCAAAAAAAAAAAACAGTAATAATGGCGAGAAGATTGTTTGAATACTGTAGTAATAAAGAGCCGATCTGTACGCCTATTTTTGTAGAGCTCTTCCAATAAAGTAATGTATAGAACATTAGTTTGGACGTGTATAATAAGATTATTACAAACTTTGTTTGTTTTACTTTCAGGATGAAGACGACTACATGGCTGATTACGGTAAAACCCCGGATATCGATGTACCGGGACTTACACCAGATACGTCCATGTGTATCTCACCGGGATTTGTTGTATCACCGATAGACCACGAGGGCAGGTTACATCATGGAGCACACAGAGTGATGACCAAGCGTAGATGATAACCAAATAAGAGACTCGATCCCAAAACATAAATACACAGGGTGACCAAGCGTAGATCATAAGGGTAACGAACATACTGTGACACGCATTGGATTGGCTACAACACCCCTTTTCCAAACAGTCATCATAAGGGCAATGAACACACTGTGACACACATTGGATTGGCTACAACACCCGTTTTCCAAATGGTCACGTGGCAATGGATCACATCGAAACACCAAAACAAAGTTTAACAATTTGCCCGTCCTGACAGTAACCACTACCTTACTGCATTCATGTGGATGGACAGGACAGTGAAGTCAGTTGCTTTCGATAGTCATAGCGTCAACTTGGAGCACTATTCACAAGGTCAAGGAATAACACACGTGAACATAAAATGCATGCAAAAATCCATTTACATTTTATATTTATTTTAATATCAAAATAGAAATTCATTAGAAAAATCACTAAATTATATATACATGTATAGTGTGTAATAAATACTACATGTAATATTCACTAATACAATATATTACAAGGAAAAGTTTCTTTTACACTGCCTGCTATTATTCTTGAATTTTGTCACTTGATTTGAGTGTCAATGTCAATGGCGATTTTCATGGAACCTCAAATCGCAGGGAAGCTACCACGCGATTCGAACATATGACGTGTAAGCAAGACAATGCAGACACTACTTACTTTCAATCCAATGTCACTATATCCAATGTTCAATTTTCTGAATAACATTGCTGCAAATTGGGAATGAAGTTATCCCCACTGAAATCGCGGGTGTAAAATCGCACGACAAAATTGCAGATCAATTGCTACTAGTGTAAACGGGCTTTGTGTTCTTTTGTTACATAAGTCAGTTGAATATCTACAATCAATCTGAAAACTGTTGGAATTTGATGCTGGAGTTCCTTGTCGTTGCGCAGTTATTACAAAGGAATAATTTCACACTATAAACTCTGTACATTGGAACATTACGTCGATGTTATGACTTGTAACATAGAAGTCTTCTACTACAGCTACAGCTACTATTCAAGATCATGTAAAGTCTCTTTAAAGAACCTAATAATAAAGTAAATACAGCGAAGTATTTCTAGATTGGGTCCTTTTCTGGCTTCCTTTGAATTGGGGTCTTTCAGAAGTAGTTTTCTAGGATCCAGCAGTGAAAGGATCAGCTCTTTGAGCTCAGCAGTCAGCAAATCTGGCCAGAGTTTCTTACCAAAGTGTGACCTCGTCAACCGCACGGCGTCCTCGATCTCACCTCCCATGAGCCACCAAGTAAAGAAGTAAAGTTCTTTGTCATAGAATCGCATCACGTCACCGACATATCGTAACGATTTGAGCTTTGAGATACGTTCTCGGTCTGTCTCGTCGATGGCTTTAGATGCTGGACTCTCCTCCTCGTCCACTAGCTTCGTCTTTGCGAAGGGTATCTTGGCCACATTCCAATTTCCTTCACACTTCTCGAATTGAGACAACACGGAGTTTTCACGCGAGTTTGGGATGATTGCGTCCAAGTCGCAGATAACAGCATAGGGGATTCTTAGATCACGACAAATGGCTGCGCCTTTCCAGATATTCTTCTTTCCGCCAATGGACAACACTTTGCAGTTTCGTACCGCTTCCTGGACAAGACTAAGCTGCCCTGTAGTGAAGTATTGTCTTCGATATGCTGGTTCCTGGAAGACTGTCGCGATGTACGTCTTGTATGACTGTGGGAATGGTCCAGGCGAAGGACTCCTTGCCCTCGATGCCTCAGCATCTGGGTCTTCATGAACTGCAAGTGTCTTATTGTTGCGTTCTACGAGAGCCTTCCATAGATCACACTCTCCATCATCAAAGAGACCCAACAGTGCCTCAAGGAATCGTTTGTCACTTTCTCCTTCAACCCAGATTATATGTCTGGAGAAGAATATCTCTCGTACCTCGGCTCCACCAATGAACAGTAGCTCCCTCTCAGAGTACCTTGAAGTTACTTTCCGTATCTGACAGTAACCACTTGGCAACAGCTGAAAACGGAAAATTAGTGTAATCCTATCGACGTCCAGAAGCTCTGGGGAGTGAGACACAGCGACTATGCATTTGTGCTTTTTCACGGACTCGCGCATTAGAATATTCCGCAGGCGTCTGATTTGAAGCGGGTGCATCCCGCGTGTTGGCTCATCAAGGATGATGGTGCGGGTTTGTGGATTCACTAACAAGGCAGCTATGATGAACGCAGAGAAGACACCTTCCGGTATACGTCGCATGGAGCGTCCTGTCTTGGAATCAGTGACTTGGAAAGATTCTCTGGATGGAGGCTTAAGGTTGAGGTCAAAGCAAAGCGATTTGGTTCCGATGATTTCATGAAATAGAGGGTGTATGTCTTGTAGGCTTTCTTGAGGAAATCCCTGTAGAAGATCTGACACGATTATCTTCTTCAATTCGTGATAGTTTGACCAAGCTAAACTCCCAAAGCTTGATAATCTCTTAAATGAAGGGCGGCGGATTGCTCTGTAACTAGGTTTTGCATCACCACTTATTGCCTTTGGAATATCATCATCCTTTATGCTAAACAATCTTCCATCTACATGTACTTGAGCTGTGGGCTGTGATTGGTCATCTGTTCCCATAGCAACATCATTTGTCAAAACAACATCTCTTGAGTGTTGACATGTCAACATATCATCATAGTGAGCCTGGAGTGTAGAGTCCAGACTACTGCTTGAAGCACTTCTAGAAAAGCTGTCACTCGCATATGGAATAGTTGCAACATTCAAAAGAAATGAATGCTGAGGAATCCAGTCCATGGGGTTAACCCCCCCTGGAAGCGGTTCATGGAATCCTGTAATAAGCGACCCCCCTGATTTGGTGACAACAAAGATTCCATCATCCATGATAATGTACAAAAACTGTGAATTACAAAGTCTGTCTGTGTCCACATCGTCAAAGGCTCTGGAAAACATGGCTGCCGTGGGTTGATGTCTGTGGCCAACAAGTACCTGCAGTCGTGAGTTAGTATTACAGCAGATGTTTTTGATTGGCTCTAGAAGGGGTTCTGGAATTTTAATTAAATCATTACAAAACCAAGAACTTAAGCCCGCAGACAATCGTGTAGTCTGACCAGCAGCATTACTGCAAGTGTCACACAGTTCAATCAACTCTGTATTGCTGAACTCAAATTGACAGACTGCTTTGGAAAGTCCCAGGTCGTTGTTTAATACTTCAAAATCTGGTCCTTCTTCAAGGAGATTACAAGCTGCCTTGATCAGTGCCACCAAGCTACTTTTACCGCTTGCATTTTCTCCTACAAATGTATAGAATTGGCAGCCATCTTTGCCACAAAAGTCAAGTTCGTGTCGTCCTTTGAAGATGACATAATTCTCAACAACAACACTACGAAGCATCTCTGGATTGCACTTGACAACTTTTCGTCAACCTGAGAGACAAAACAAAGACATGAGACATGCCTGTGGTGTTTCTATTTAATGTCAAAAAAGCGAGTGAAACTGCAATGGCATTTCCATGACGACAATGTCACACCCAGTTCTCAAAACGTTTATGCAAATGTGAGGTTGTTGAACAACAGTACATGTACACAGATTATGGTAAATAAAGCAAAGCCCTTCCCTCCCTCCCTCAGTTTACTGATTGCCTCTCTTAAATAAGACATGACTGTGTACATGTATTAATATTCGAATCGATAAAGCTGTGAGTTATTCTAGTGTAGCATATACATTGCACAACAGACGATATTCATTTAATGTTATTAAGAAGGCATGTGCACATGCAAGCATCGAATTGCGAAGATAATGGTCGCCTTGTTTAACTCGTACAATAAGCTGAAGTAATTACAATCTATTTTTGTCAGCTGAATGCCCACAAAATCGTCATTGCTTCAATTAAAATCACTTTAAAGACGTCTTATGTAAGTGTAATTAATATTGCAGCAAGCCGACTTACCAGAATATCATAAAGAAGTCGTAGTGTACACAGAGCGAGGGTTTAAGCACAGGTAGCCCAAGCTATTAATGAGAGGCTTGTATCGAGCTATATATAAGAGTTTGTATGGGACCTTAGGCTCTGGTCGATAATTCCGTAAATAATAGGCCAAATAAACTCTAACCTTCCAGTAGTGTTGTTTGTGTCCTTATTGATCTCTGGTAGCGATTTCAGGGAAATCCCGCGATTTTTAGCCGAGCTCTCCTCCTACTACTAAGAAGAAGGAAAGGTAGGACACTCAGCAATGGCCGATCGGCTGATCCATCTCGAAAATCAATTTTTTTCTCCTACTAAACCACCTCCCCTTGCTTCGATACTCTGCAGCACGAATGGCAGATAGATTACCTCGAGGTTTGTCAAAAAAAGTCCGATAAAACTTCTCCTGCGGAGGCAGCAATCCAGCGAGATCATCGAATAAACGGCCATTTCGAGACGCCAAAAGCCGTGGCAAGGAAAAGCTGTGCAGGGCGGAAGCCGTTGAGGCGCGGTTGGCCTGGACACGAGCCAAATTCCTTCGAACGAGTGTCCCCATGGTCTGGAAATGCTAAACCCAAATATAAACTCAGCCCCCCAGGGAACGAAATATTTGTAAACACCATTGTTTCTTTCGGCCAATGAAATTCTAGAAAGTAGAGGCCATGTGCTGTAGTGGAAAGCCCGTAAAACCAGTGTCAACGAAACCGTGTCAACAATGTGAGGTGAATGTTGGATTTTATACCGGCTTGTTCGATCGTTCAAGCGAATGTTGATTTTAGTTTAAACTGCGTAGACATCGAAGTCAAGAATGTAACTGGCTACCAAGATTCAAGACATGGCGAGGTAAAGCGTAATTTGGATCGCGTTATTCAGTCCGATTTGACAAGTGTTTGTTGTTCACACGTACGTATTCATACGATTTTTTGCAGAGTTCTAACTCAAGAGCCCTCTGTCCGTTAAAGGAATAATCCGTCAGATGTATACAGCTGATAGAATATTTACTGTTCTTCTTCATTTGCCAACCAATTCCTGTAGCCATCAAATCTGCCTCAAAACAACTCCACTCTTTTTCTAGGGAATTTGTCGTTTGGTCTGTGGAAGCCATCTCTAGATCTGTTTTTTTCTTCAAATCTTTATATCCCCAAAGCCGAAGAGATTTACCGACTCGTTTAAATGAACGTTGGGTAGCGGTTACTCCGTTTGTATGATCACTGCACCAGAGTTCGTTTATTGCACGGCCCAAAATACACTTTGTCAATAGGTCCCCTGATGTCAATATATTTTCTTTCTCCGTTTGCAAATGATTAAGAATATCATCGCGTGAAGTAAAACTCCCTTCGTATGTTTCGTAATTACAGAGCAGCCTGCAGAAAGAAATGTTTACGTGATTCAAAATTTATGAAATTTAGCAGATTAACCGTTCCGTACGAGACAATTAATAATAGACTTACCACGTTTTAATTCTAGCGTAAAACGCAACTGAGATGTGATTTTTCTTCTTAGCTTCTTTGAAAAAGTCTTCGCTTTGTCTTCTTTTCAAAGTGTACAGCATTATAAAGCTTTTAAACGTAACAATAGTTCGAGAACAAAAACACACAGGGAAAACTCGTTCGCCGATAAATTTGAATTACTTTCTAGAATTTCATTGGCCGAAAGAAACAATGGTGTTTACAAATTTTTCGTTCCCTGGGGGGCTGAGTTTATATTTGGGTTTAGCATTTCCAGACCATGGGGACACTCGTTCGAAGGAATTTGGCTCGTGTCCAGGCCAACCGCGCCTCAACGGCTTCCGCCCTGCACAGCTTTTCCTTGCCACGGCTTTTGGCGTCTCGAAATGGCCGTTTATTCGATGATCTCGCTGGATTGCTGCCTCCGCAGGAGAAGTTTTATCGGACTTTTTTTGACAAACCTCGAGGTAATCTATCTGCCATTCGTGCTGCAGAGTATCGAAGCAAGGGGAGGTGGTTTAGTAGGAGAAAAAAATTGATTTTCGAGATGGATCAGCCGATCGGCCATTGCTGAGTGTCCTACCTTTCCTTCTTCTTAGTAGTAGGAGGAGAGCTCGGCTAAAAATCGCGGGATTTCCCTGAAATCGCTACCAGAGATCAATAAGGACACAAACAACACTACTGGAAGGTTAGAGTTTATTTGCCCTATTATTTACGGAATTATCGACCAGAGCCTAAGTTCCCATACAAACTCTTATATATAGCTCGATACAAGCCTCTCATTAATAGCTTGGGCTACCTGTGGTTTAAGAACCATCTGTAAGTTTGTTCATGTACATTGCAGGTTTCTAGGACCTCAATTCCGATCAGAATTCAAGCAGTTATTTGCTTGTTAATGACAGCTGTTCTCATGTACGTATTAACACATGGTAGGTAGGACTGGCATGTAGAAAATCCGCTAATAAATACGGTACACGTACTGCTAAAGCTATCGTGCACAGATCTCGTGCGATCGAGCTGAGCGGCCCATTACACAGGTAGCCCAAAAATGCTATAATAACAAGGTTTTATGCAAAGAGGTTTCAAGGAAAAGAACGCTTTCTATTTAAATTCTGTTCAAAGGAAAACAATCAAAACAACACAGAAACGTTCAAAAATCAGTTTAAATATTTTAATACTTGATTGATGTAATGAAGTGGAGAAAAGTAAGTGTTTGGGAACCCTGTGTTATTGGTTTTACTTGACAAAGTAATAATTTTGTGTGTATATTTAATATTATTAATCAGCCTGGCTCCGGTTTCATGAAAGGTGGTTAGTGCTATCCAACAGATAAGTCCTATCCAGTGGACAACATTTATTGGATAACTGCATGCATCATTGTATAGGACTTATCCAGTGGAGAACGCTAACACCTTTTGTGCAAGTGGGACCTGTGTTATATAACTGTACATGTTTTACAGCACTTTCTTTAATTGATGAATCAAATCATTAAGAATCAAGTAATAGCAATCTAGACTGATTCCATAAGTCACTGTTTTCGCTCCTTTGCCCCAGCGACGGTGGGTGAGACCGACTTATGGAATCAGTCTAATGACGATCCAACTCTATAATATCATAATTAAACATTGATAAACTATTAAATTGAAGCATTATTATTCTTAGTTCAAATTAAAAAGACATTTTCAATGTTCCAACAAGAAAATATATTTTGAATGTTGCACACTACCTGTAACTTGGGCTTGGATTGATTGAATTTGAACCAAAAATATTAATACAATAAGTATTGTTTAATTAATGTTATTGTTTGCGTGAATCAATTTGACATAATATTGAACACAGAGCTCAATGGCTGGGCTCAATCACAAAATATATCTTAAATATAAAATATTATTATATTAAAGATATATTTTGTGATTGAGCCTGGCCATTGAGCTCTGTGTTCAATATTATGTCAAATTGATACACGCAAACAATAACATTAATTATCGAATTCATGAATAATTAATGTGGGAAATACAATAGAAATCATAAGCGTAGCAGACATCTGTAAATCGGCAAGAGATTTGTTCTCATTTGCATTCAACTTTAACTTGGATTTTCTCGGCCAAACTGTTTCTTATCATCCAAATTATAGTAAAACATCCACTTATACATTGTTGGATTCGATAAGTAATATACAATATTTGCGTCCGATCTGTATGGGATTTACAAACTCTTGCCTACGGCTCGAGTTTGTAAATCCCATACAGATCGGCCGCTCATATTGTATATAGTACTTAAACAATACTTATTGTTATTTTGGAAGTTACTATTATTAGATTACTAGCCCTGTATTGAAGATTTCATGCCTTGTACGTAATAAAAACAGTAACAGTACAAGATGAGAATAATGTACCCTGAAGACCTTGCAAAAACATGAATCTACATACATGTAGAGACAGCTTAGTCCCATATTTATGGTTATTTTGTGCAGGGTTTAGCCTATGTGTAGCTTGTTGTGATTATAGAACGAAATGTCAGTTTTATCCACAGCAATTTTCAGAACTTAACATTTGCACTTTCTATAACTTATATAATTCAAACTGCTTGTGATTTGTATGTGCAACCTTAAGCTCTTTAATTAATAATACATGATCAATCGGGACTGTCCAATCTGTCATATGTGTGGTGGACCTTTATACCCCAATACTGAATAATAGAACATGTGTCTGTATCACGGCCACAAAACTTTAGGATTAATATAATATTACTGATAAAAAATGGCCATTGATTTTGTAAATAGTACACAGCTTTTACTTCTCAGGGAACTGTGTGGCATCCTTGTGGTAAGGGAGAATGAGAACTTCCTTGCTTTCATCTCTTGTAATCGCACCAGAAGGCACATAAGACCGTACTTCCTTGTTTTACCACAGAAAAGAAAAAGAAAGCATAAGTGTACTCTGATCAAAATCTAAATTCTCCTGTTTGCTCTTTCAATATTTCTAAAGGAGAATTTGAATTTTGGTCAAAAGTCACTTCAACTGTTCTTGCAAGTCTGGCTATGTTGTAACTACTTGTCACCAGAAGTGCATGTATTTATAATAATTCTCCTTTTTGCCATTAGACATCCTTCTTGTTTTCTGCAGAATATGGTGGTGGTGGAGGCCGCTGTTGGCAACAAATGTTTGGAGGTAAAAATTAGTCTGAAACACATGTATTACATGTACATATCAAATAATGAATGTTGATTACTGTTAGTGCTGGTTGATTATTATTATTATTATTATTACTGTAGTATACATAGTGATGTCTTCCTTGTGTTTAAACTAATGACAGTCGTATCTATCAGCATCATCACCATCGATCACCAACTGTCATCATCATCAATGTCATTATCACTTAACTTACTGACATAATCATAGCTATCAACCATCACTGTCATCATATCATCATCATACATAATAAATACAGCAACTCTATTGGTGGAGATGCATCTAAGCAGGATAAATCTCTAAGATGGGCACCTACAGAATGTACACTGTATCTAGTCGGCCCTTCTGCACTGTTTTATGCACAGTCATGTATAAAGTCACTCTCTCTCTCTAAGATGGGCACCTAAGGTGGACACTGTATCTTGCTAAGTCAGCAAAAAGTCACTTCTCTCTCTAAGGTACTGAAGTCCAGCAAAACTTGGTACTGAGAGTATTGGGGTTGGAGAGTGGACATTTTTGAGTCTGCTTACTCTTCATCTTCCTCTCCCTTCCTCGGTAGATGAACTATTTTACCTGGTTTGCAGGGACATAAACATTTTGACCAGAACTATAAGCTTCCTGTGCCTTGGCACCTAAAAACAAGTAAAATACAGAACATAAAACCAATGGAACTACAAGAATTATTCTTGTTTTACAGTCTATAAACCTCTGATAAAAGACACCTCCCATATGTGGTCACCACCCATAAGGGGACACATCCCAAATAATTATATTTATTTGAACTTGGAGTCTTTGATTATAACATCATGTCCTACTAATTGAGCAGACTGTAGGCCAGACCACATGCATGGAACTCCATGCTGTACTGAACATTTCTCTTTGTCCAGTAAAACACGAGGTCCCAAGCCTGTCTGTTTACAGGAAGTTCCATGGTATCATGGTTGTTCTATTTACCTCCATGAAAGTCTGGTGGTGGTGCCGATGGAGTTGCTGACGATGCAGACTGTCCAGGGTAAGGTGGTGGGTTTTCCTGGTATATATTATAATACATGTATATTAGACATTTGGAACTTGTTTAACACATATAGGCATCCCCAATTAGTTTACCTTAGTTTTTTTTAAACATGTTAAAAAGGTTTATTCTTATTTTATTTTTATTATTACAACTACTGTAAGGACAAAAATGAACATGTATACAGTACTACATTTTACAAGGCATTTCCTAGATCACTCTGCACTCTTCAGTGTATACAGTACTACATTTTACTAGGCATTTCCTAGATCACTCTGCACTCTTCAGACATGATCTTGGCTAGATACTTAGTACATACATGTACAACAATAATATTAACTTTATTTCTTAAATACTTGATAAAGAAACTATGATGAGTATAGACAGAACAAATGTTTGGGAAAAAATCAGACACCTCGAGCGGGATTCGAACCCACGACACCCCGATTTCATGACAGGTGCTCTACCCACTGAGCTACCGAGGCAACTACAGTGGCGTAGAGTTCAAATTAGCTCAAAGACGCTGATTTTAACCGAACATTTGCTTCCAGGCCTCACGGAACTGGGTATTGCTTCTTAAATAACACATTGAACTCGTCTAAATGCTTTTTACTCAATTATTATTTATTAAACATCCTAGAAAAATCCCTCAGCTAAAACAAGTTTACAAACATAACTAATAATACTGTAAATAAAGTTACTTTAATTTACTGTTAATTTTGAGTGGTACTGTACAATCATGTAGGCATGTGACCATGTTATTTCATGGACAAATTATTGTACAGATACACTGTATGTCATGTGTTGCAGTGTACATGTATTTGCACATCAATGTAATTATCTTCATACTTACAGGTGGCCTGTATGGAGGAGGTTGAGTAGCTGAAATACAAAGCAAATGACAGTAAGCATGTTTCATAATTATACATATTCTTCCTATATTGACCTACATGTACATGCACAACAGCAAATACAAGTATCTAGTCTTTTGAGTGACATTACCATAGTAACCAGAAGGAGGAGGAGGTGCAGGACCACCATAGTATCCAGGCTGGGGAGGTGGAGCACCATAATATCCAGGTTGTGGTGGTTGAACACCATAGTACCCTGGCTGTGGAGGTTGAGCACCTTGGTAAGGTGGTCCATTGTAGTATCCTGCTTGGGGTGGTGGTGGTGGGTCATTGTAAACACCAAATGCTTGATGTCCTGCAGGTTGCATGGGCTGGGCTCCTGGTCTGTTTGCTGCAAGGGAATCATGCAAGTTGTTATACTTATGGTGAGTGAATTTATTTTATGAAGTAAACATCACTTCATTCCAAGTCAATACATAGAGGCTAAGGCTCGCCCAAATACAAGTGACTCGTAAAAATGTACAGCCATATCAGATACTTAGCCGACTAATAAGTTGTTTATCATTTACTTCTGCAAAGAAATAAAATCTTTAAGCAAAAATTATCGAGTATTTCACTGAAAAAGACCAAAATTCTGAAAACACCACCAACGCACACTCAATGGTGTGATGATTGCGCCAGTAGCACGCACACTTCAACTAAAATTTTACTCAAAAACACAACAGGGAAAGTCAATTGAATATGCTACTTATCTGATACGGTGTTATATCAAGCCTGTTTGAGCCTGATATGACACTGTATCATGCATGTGCATTCTTTGCAGAAGTAAATGATAAACCTTAGTATTACATGTACGTCAAAACTCTCCACAATGTCCAGCTCGGGACATTGTGTAGAGGTGGCCATTACATTAAAATGTAAAATGTATGTGTGGAGGTTTCAATGGCAATGAATGTAAGGACTGGCTGTACGTCTGGGACAAAAAAAACTAGTCATCACATAGAGGTAGTTGTTAGTAAAAGAGATATTTTTATTTTTGACCAGTTTCCATCAACCAGTGTAAACCAGTCTGGTTCTATGCCAGTACCTGTGACTACTGCTTGTTTGAAGTGTTCAGCAAACTCTATAGCACCACCACTGTTGAAGACAATATTAAATGTTCCTCTTCCTTGCCAACCACCTGGTATGGGATATCATGAAGACGAGAGATATGGTAAGTTTATTTAGATGCAAAATAGATAATTACACACTCATTTTGAACAACGTAGGATTGAATTCAGCCTCATCAGAGGTCATCACTGTCATCATTGTCATCACCATCATACTATATTTAATGTATTCATACATTTGTACACTTCTGTCTGGACCTAAAACAATAGAATGTCTTGCCATGTCAAAAACTGATTAGCTACCATGGCAACAGAAGTATTAGAATGCCTTATGCATTACTACTATCACAACAGTCTTCACTATATATAGCCATTCCATTCATTACTAGCTATCAACATCCTCATCGTGCATCGCTGACCATCACCACCATCTTCATCGTTTATACCAAACACATTATAATGGAAACAGTTCTGACCTTCTGGTTCAGAAATAACATCTCCTTTGATAAAATTAGCTCCAAACATTGGCTGTTTAACCTGGAATATACAACATTTACAGAAAATAGCATTAGCCGGGTTCAACACAATAAATGAAGAATGCATGGTGCACATTCAGGCGAAATAATATTTTAAATAATGAAAATGAAAATGATGTTCATTTTAAATCACTTATCAATAAAATTCTAGTTCCTGTTTGATTCCACTCCATTCATTACTCTATTACTTGTGAATTTAGAGCTAACTCTCATCCAATAGTACAATTATTGCGTATATTATACATATTTAATAGCTACATTGTAGGTGCTCATTTCTGCTGTCAAATCTCACCTCAACACCACGTATACTTTGGAAATTCATCGAAAAGGAACCAACTTCCGTCATTGCCATCGGTGCAAATATAACCTATAAAACAACAAATTACAACACATTTCAAAACTTTCTAATATTTTTATAATGTAGGTTTAAAATATAAAATGTTCGCTGATTCACGTTCAATCCATTGGCCAATCTTTGCTTGAAGCTTGTTTAGCGGATACATAGAGATGTATACTTACTCTATTGGTAGATACAAAGATGTTTCCCTTTCTAGATCCCTTTAGAAAACCAGGTATTCCATCGCCAAGTAACTCAAACTGGACGCCATCTTGATGGTACACGACACTGAAACCCAATTATCTTGTAAGAAATCATTCATCTTTCACAATATTCAGTGGTGAATCATTAGTAGATATTCACTTACTAATCTCCGTGTAGCGTTAACCGTCCATCAGAGCATTCTATTTTGTTTATGGACATTTTTATCAAAAAATATCGAAACGACGTTGGTCGGTTGGAGGCGAATGATGTCCTCTATGTATTGAAGTGACGTCATGGGTTTAGTTACCAGGCTTTCTCTGTTTGAGTGAACACGGGCGCTAAAATTTTGTCGAAAATCTAAAAAAGTCAAAAAAGGGCACATAAAAATAATCAAGAGCTTACCTGTTTGAGTCGCCTGTACCAAATAAAAAAAATAAACTAGGCTAACCATAGGTCAAAAATTGCGACCTCCGAAAACCAAGACAAATACTATATTTAGCAGCACAGGTAGCCCAATATTTCAAACACGCGCATTTGTTATAATATCGATATGTAACAATTACTCTGCAACTGTTTATGTGAATTGTTTCTCTTCCCAGTAAACTGCGGACACTCTTGAGCTTTCTTTTCATCAGGCTTTTGAGATATACACGTGATACAGATTCTGATTCTTGAATTTTATTCACTCGGTGGTTTGACAATCCTCCATGCACGTAAAAATGTTTTGATTTCGCGATCGTTTCTTGTCCATTTCAGCCGTGGGAACGGTCCATTATGATTGGTTGATTTTTACAGAGATGTGATTTCCGCTGTCACGGTTGCATAGGAGGCTAGTTATTGCAAGCCCTTGTACATAACCACCTGAACAGTTTTAGAAATCTATTAAAGCCATCTAAGCTTAAAGAAAGAATAACAAAGACAATACAATAAGAATATTAAGAGCCACTGCCTCTAAATATCGAGAATCGGCGGACAGTTGCGAAAAATCGAATTTCGTTTTATTTCACCAATAGAACCCCTTTGGTGTACCATTTCCAAAAATAGTATCGAAAACTTCAAGAGCTTTTTATTTTCTTCAAAATTGAAGAAAGTCGAAATTCCCTCAAAATAGCCTTCGGCCGACGATGACGCGAAGCGAAAATTAAGCATTTTCGATGTGTTCGCGTAAAAAAAACCGACGGTTGTACGAAACTAATATTTTGCTACATACAAAGGTGTTATTTCCTCTTTCTAAAACACTAATAATCTCTTTGGGATTTTGAATCTAACTATTTCTTTAGATCTCTAATTGAGATGCTATCGAAGCATCTGAACGAACGCGTAAAAATTACCTATTTTCAAATCCATCAAACGCTTCTTGGTACATGGAGTTTGAGCTTAAAAATATATGTATCTTAAAGCTTTACCATTGAACATGACTGTGTATAAATATTATTGATGCAGCTCTAAAACTCTTCCGGTGGGAAGCGTAAACACAGCACATATTTTTACCATTTGGTAATGTGTTACACGTGCATAATGAGACATGAAATTGACAACATAACGTTTTTAATAACACTAGAAATAAATACAACAAAATATACCAAGTTGTAAATATGCTTTGAGTTCTCTTTAATGTTTCTAGGGATTAAATTTTAACTGATTTGATCTTCTGATATCATTCGTTTTATGTCACGGCGCGCATGTACTAGTATCGGCTTGATCGAGACCAGTAAACATGGAAAGAACCTCTGCTCGCAGGGTAGGACACCACCGACACCGGTTCCATTGATATTGGTATTAATATAATGTAATTCGGACACTTTCTATGGCCCCGATGGTGTCCGTAATAACGAGGTTCCATTGTATTGATATAATGTAATACGGACACTTTCTATGGTCGCAATGGTGTCCCGGCGTAATAACGAGGTTCCATTGTATTGATATAATGTAATACCGGTGTCCAGATCAACCTGTGTCTGTATTAACTTCTGTCTGTATTAACCGGTGTCCCTGTTTACCGGTGTCCAGATTAACCGGTGTCTGTATTAACCGGTGTCCGTATTCACAGGTGTCCAGATTAACCGGTGTCCGTATTAACCGGTGTCTGTATTAACCGGTGTCCTTATTAACCGGTGTCCTTATTAACCGACCGGTGTCTGTATTAACCGGTGTCCTTATTAACCGACCGGTGTCTGTATTAATCGGTGTCCTTATTAACCGACCGGTGTCTGTATTAACCGGTGTCCTTATTAACCGACCGGTGTCTGTATTAACCGGTGTCCTTATTAACCGACCGGTGTCTGTATTAACCGGTGTCCTTATTAACCGACCGGTGTCTGTATTAACCGGTGTCCTTATTAACCGACCGGTGTCTGTATTAACCGGTGTCCTTATTAACCGACCGGTGTCTGTACATGTATTAACCGGTGTCCTTATTAACCGACCGGTGTCTATATTAACCGGTGTCCTTATTAACCGACCGGTGTCTGTATTAACCGGTGTCCTTATTAACCGATATCCGTATTAACCGGTGTCCTTATTAACCGACCGGTGTCTGTATTAACCGGTGTCCGTATTAACCGATATCCGTATTAATCGGTGTCCAGATTAACCGGTGCCCTATTAACCGATATCCGTATTTTATCATCCACAATATTTGTTTCAACCAATCAGAATCGAGAATTCTCCCGAATCAAGACACTCTACTGTCCTGATATTCTACGGTATCAGGACACTCTACTGTCCTGATATCATATATCACGGACAGTTGGTTAACATGTGGTTCTAAATAAGAAACCATTGTATTTTTATATTACTTCTGGTCGTTTTAAGGGAAAATATGTTTCATTCAAAAGATAAATAAACGTTTTGAACAAAACTGCGAACGATTGAACTTTTCCCGCCACTTCTCAAACTCACGGACGCGTGCCGACAATATGCTAATAAGTTTGTATTTTGAAAAGATCGTCCTCGATGTTTTTAGTGAAATTCTTTCATTTCGGCGAAAAGAGTGGGATGATAAATAAATAATCGGTCAATTTTGGTTCGATTCCGCGAAATATCAGGACTCGTTAGGTCTTGCCATGGCTCGACCTAACTCGCCCTGATATTTCGCCGAATCGAACCAAAATTGCCCGATTATATATAATAATCGGTGTCTGTATTAACCGGTGTGCGTATTAACCGGTGTCCGTATTAACCGGTGTCCAGATTAATCGGTGTCCGTATTAACTGATGTCGTATTAACCAGTGTCCGAATTAACCGGTGTTCGTATTAACCGGTGTCCGCGTATTAACCGGTGTCCGTATTAACCGATGTCCGTATTAACCGGTGTCTGTATTAACCGGTGTCCGTATTAACCAGTGTCCGAATTAACCGGTGTTCGTATTAACCGGTGTCCGTATTAACCGGTGTCTGTATTAACCGATGTCCGTATTAACCAGTGTCCGAATTAACCGGTGTTCGTATTAACCGGTGTTCGTATTAACCGGTGTTCGTATTAACCGGTGTCCGTATTAACCGGTGTTCGTATTAACCGATGTCCGTATTAACCGGTGTCTGTATTAACCGGTGTCCGTATTAACCGGGTGTCTGTATAGTAACCGGTGTCCGTATTAACCGGTGTCCGTATTAACCGGTGTCCGTATTAACCGGTGTCCGTATTAACCGATGTCCGTATTAACAGTACCGTATTTACCGGTGTCCGTATTCACCGTGCGGTATTAACCAGTCTGTTATGATTTGGCAGTCATTTGGGTGGGACAAATCAGTTTCCGGCCTAAAAAACTGGGATATCAGTATAATTTCGGAAAGATTATGTTTTGATCTGATCAAGAAAATGAAATAAATTTAATCCCTAGAAACAATAAAGAGAACTCAAAGCATATTTACAACTTGGTATATTTTGTTGTATTTATTTCTAGTGTTTAAACGTTGTGTTGTCAATTTCATGTCTCATTATGCACGTGTAACGTATTACCAAATGGTAAAAATATGTTTTGTGTTTACGCTTCCCACCGGAAGAGTTTTAGAGCTGCATCAATAATATTTATACACAGTCATGTTCAATGGTAAAACTTTAAGATACATATATTTTTAAGCTCAAACTCCATGTACCAAGAAGCGTTTGATGGATTTGAAAATAGGTAATTTTTAAGCGTTCGTTCAGATGCTACGATAGCATCTCAATTAGAGATCTAAAGAAATAGTTAGATTCAAAATCCCAAAGAGATTTTTAGTGTTTTAGAAAGAGGAAATAACACCTTTGTATGTAGCAAAATATTAGTTTCGTACAACCGTCGGTTTTTCTACGCGAACACATCGAAAATGCTTAATTTTCGCTTCGCGTCATCGTCGGCCGAAGGCTATTTTGAGGGAATTTCGACTTTCTTCAATTTTGAAAAAAATAAAAAGCTCTTGAAGTTTTCGATACTATTTTTGGAAATGGTACACCAAAGGGGTTCTATTGGTGAAATAAAACGAAATTCGATTTTTCGCAACTGTCCGCCGATTCTCGATATTTAGAGGCAGTGGCTCTTAAACATGATACATACCCGACATTAGTATCAATCAATAAAAATCAACATCACACTTTTTTCTTTATCAATGTACATGCTTTATCGATTTTTCAGTATTCAATTTGCTACACTTATGAACACCTATATCTTGAATTTAGAATAAAATACGTTGCAGTTGCCAATCACTAGTAATGCTTCAGTAGGCTCTACCATCAAAGGTAGATCATTTGTTTGGAACTGGTTTGGTACGGTTGGCGGCACGATAAACGAACGAGCTGTTAGGCAGATAATTCAGTGACAACGTCTCTGCATCTGGGATGACCTGGTTTCCAAGAGCATTTATACGGTACTTACCCTGGTTCCAGAGGCTACTATTGGGGGACGAGCGAAGAGAGGGACTCTGGAACCAGAGTATACGGTACTAGGATTCGATCGACTACTTATGTTGTCCACAGTGGCAATCAGTGCAGCGAATTAGCACACAACAGAGCCGAAAGACTAATAAGAGAACATTGCCTTCCCGGCCTCAATATGTCGCTAATATGAAGCGATCGTCAACAATAAATGAAGATCTTTAATTCCATCGAAGAATCGGATATAAAGTACGAGCAAAAAAAAGGCTTCGAATCCACTCTAAGCACGAGATGAGTCACAAATGCCCAAATGAACGACGGGAACGTACGATATATGACGTCAGGGTAAAAGTCACGTGGAAAAAATCTTTCCAAACGGAATGAAAAACACAAATCGAGAATCGAGCTGGCATCTGAAACACAGGAAGCCCAACCAAAGATTAGTGTTGCTCCCAGTTCGCTCGCTGGGGCTCGCTCACTGGTCGCAAAAATCACCAGGCAGGTTAAGTTAACAGACAACAAAGATGTATAGGGGAAAAAAATACTTTATTTCCAATTTTATCTTTTTACTGAATTTATGCTTGGGCTCCCTGTGGTTAAATGAACCTTGCAAAGTGAAATCTAAAAACTAGTTTCTATCGTCTATAGAAGTATTTTTAGACTATTACTGCACAATTTACTGTATATAAAACAGAATTTCCACAGTCGACAATACCAGCTCAGAATGATATTAAGAGTGCTAGTAAAATCAATGTACCAAAAATTAAAAATCCTTAGATTCAGTAGACAAAAAAAATACATGCCTTGGGGAACTATTTCAAAAAATAGTGCTAATAGAGCTTGGACCGATTATAGATATCGCAGCGTGACTAAATACGGATAGATAGATAACATAGATAGAACACGCCATTCTGCATCTAGATATTTTATTGGGGTTCCTGTCAGTGCATCGGCCTTGTCAAAATCAAAACAGTTTTATTTCATAATACCTCAAAGACAAATCCGATAAAAATGAAAAGAAGAAAACTAAAAGGAAAGGACAAGAAAAAAAGGAGAGAAAATGAAACGCGCTAAGAGAAGAAGGAAAAAGAAAACTGGAAAAAAAAAGGTCGACTCCTGTGAGACTCGAACTCCAGACCTTTGGCTCCTTGGTTTTGGTCACGGTCCCACCCCTCCCTTATCAAAGGAAAGACTAAAAAGAAAACTCGAAAAAAGAAAAAGAAAAAGAAAAAAGAAATAATGGGACGATTCTCCCGAGACACATAAAACTAGGTACTAACCAAAAGGCCAGTGAGGGAGGGGATATCCGGCCCCTAAGCCTAAGCTTCAGATAAACCCTATTAGACCATTGCTCCATCTAGTCACTCATATTATTATTATTATTATTATTATTTATTATATTAAGGTGTGATTTTTGTAGTCTATTCGGCGAAGATTCATTGATATGCTATTACGTAGTGTAGTAGTCCTTAGGGACGTCACGTGATTAACAGCCCGCGGGGACAGTGTTAAAATCAATACTCCCAATAGGTGCATACATTAAGAAACCGCGGGCCAAAATATTAATACACGAGAAAAGTCCCGCGTAGCTTTATTGATGATCAGTCGAGTATTTCTTAGTACAGAGGACTGAAGTGGTTTAACGCTTTGAAAATGTAGATCGTTTATCTTGTATGCAGTTGTTTCCTTCTTTCTTACTCGTTGCTTGTGCTGTGTTTTATTCTCTGGCTTGGAGTCTAGCGGCGACCCTAAACTGATCACGGCTTCTCTAAAGGACAGAACTGTGGTTTCGTACTCGTATTCTCGTACTTGTTTGAATGATCCTTGATGTCAGTCGGAACATACTTAGCTTATGGTCAAGCTATCGTTTTAAAATCCTAATGCCCGACCAGATTGCAACGGCGAAACGTACCGTCTTCAAAGATTTGTTTTCAATTTTTGAAATCTTTGCATAGATATATTATTGGGGTTCCTGTGCATTGCCTTGTCAAAATCAAAACTTTTTAATTTCAAAATATCTCAAAGACAAATCCGATAAAAATGAAGAGAAGAAAACTAAACGGAAAGACGACGATTCTCGATTCTTGATTCTCCCGAGACATTCTAAACTGAAACATCGAATCGACTTACGTAAAGGGTGAAGATTTCGGCCCCGCCCGCGCTATCCCGGTGCTACATCAAAAGGCCAGTGAGGGAGGGGATATCCGGCCCCTAAGCCATAACTTCAGAGCTGCCAGCGCTAGTTACAAGCACTTTTTCGAATAGTTCCCGAGGTGGTTGCTTACATTTGTACGAGTGCTTCGACTGTATTTTCTGAAATAGTTCCCGAATGAGTATGCAGTTCTTTGCAGTAATTGGCTAAAACTAAATAAATTTTTAGGTTTCACATTTGCAAGGTTGATTTAACCTATCACGCTTTTTTTAGAACTTATTTTTGTTGTATGAAATGTTGGGTTACCTGTCGGTGCATTTAAAAAATATTTTATTTCAAGTGACGACGATGTTGAAGGAATATTATAATGAATAATGTAAAATAAATACAATCCACACAGTAAATAAAAACAAACAATAATTAACCATGAGTCACAAATTTCGTAGAATGCCCAATTTATAACTCGGGCATTTCAAAGGAAGCCCGAGTAATTAATAACAATATATACTGTATGTGCGTCTTTTTTGATGGGATTCCTGTGGAAGAATGCGCGGAATACGTATTATGTTGGGGTCCCTGTGTTCAATGGAGTAATGAGTGCAGATATGTAGGGGGACTGGGGAAAGGACAATATCATTCGTAAGAACAATGTTATGTATTGTTAGAGATTCATCAAATGATTGACAAACTAAATGATGATGATGAAGGCATTGTTGACTATCATTTATTGATGTATTTGACTGATTTTAGTTCAAAACCTTGTAGAAATAATAATAACCAGCATGCACACATTTATTTCATTTGATTTCAAAGAGTACGCCTTTCTTATTAGGAAGACGTACCATCCATAGAATTCAAATTGTTACACGTCATTGTATAATAATTTGTTTGATAATTTGTCAATGTATAAATTATGTATGTAATAAAATCTTGAAAAATCCGACATCTACATTTTGTTTAAACTCCATATTTGCTTAGTATCTTTATCATTTCTATTATAGCTGTAGCCGGAATCGTCACGTGATGTCAGGTTTGTCATGACGTTGGTGTTGCATGCTGAACATTTATTGCTGATGAAGGTGATCATCAATGATCATATTCTTTTTATGTTTTTGGCCAATTAATTCTAAGATTTAACACTCGCAAAGCCTCCTGGGATGTCAGTCTGTACACTCCTAACTCATTGAGGGTTGCCTGTGGTGTGACGTTATCATTGTATGGTTGAGCATTGTTGAGAGACTCAATGATCAATATTGCAGACCCTGGTAGTTGGTTTAGTAGGATGCAACATTCTTTAACCCTGAAATCAAGATTATTTTAATTATTATTTATTATTTGTATTTTGATCATTTTCAACTCATGGATTGGAAACAAGAGAGTTACTGGGATGGGACTTTTGAACTGGAAGTGTCACTCGATCACTCACTCGGCTGTAAACTTTCGAGCCACAAATCCACAAGTTCAACAACAGGTGCATTGGTAGATTTTTTTGATAAAGTTTTACCCTTATCATCATGCAGCATCATCACAACTGTCGTTATCATCATCACTACAGTCGTTATCATCATCACTACAGTGAATGTTAACGTCAACACCATATTTATCATTAGAGCTGTAGAGCTCAGCATCTTGGTAATGGCTGCTAGAGGCCTGAGTAAAGAAGGTAAACCACCAGGTTACTTACTCTTTAAAATAGTTTTCAGGTTTTGAGGTGTATTCTCCAAATAAGGTAAACAAGTGCTTCGTCATGTCGAACTGTAACTGTGCCACTCCTCCTTCGTTAAAATGACATTCAAGTATAACCTGGAAACAAAACAAGAATAAATAAACCGAGTAATAATCAGGGGCGTAGCCAGGCAAGTGCTTTCACGAAGTACGCACACCATTGTTTTCCTTAGAGAGTAAAAGCTAAATTTGACATTTTCGCTGTATATTTATTGTAAAGTTTTGGTTTCCCAAGGTACGCATGTGCATATATGCATAAAGGAAGCTACGCCACTGATAATAATCATCATCATCATCACTACCATCATCATTATCATAATAATAATAATTATCAATAATAATAATAACTTTTAATAATACATGATCAATATATGAAGCGGCAGCTTTAAACACTAGTATGGCCCCAGTTACTTCTTCTTTACCTTTTGATATATAACTTTGTTAAGTGCTTGTGCAAGACGTTGCCATAGCGTTGAAAACAAACCCTGTGCAAGCTGTAATTCTAGAGTTTTCAATCTGTCTTTCAAAAACAGCAACCAATCACATGCACTTGATGACAATGCCATGACAGCGAAGTCCTTGGGTGATGGAAGGCTGTGCCACCTGAAGAAGTAAGGCATGAAGAATTATTTGGTTATTACTACAGCACATGTGCAAAAGGAGAGTTGTCGTCACATAAATTCACATGAATGCTACAATTAACGGCTATGAAATTGATGGCAATGGATCAATATAGATGGTTGCTATGGAATGGGATGATAAGAATGGAATTCAAAGAATGGGTTATAATGGGATAATTTGATTTTCATCAACGTAAGGAAGTGGCCACCAAACCTTTGAGGTATTACAGCACGAAGCTTCCAACTATGACCACCTATAATGTATTTGCATACTTTCGTCTCGGCCATTATCCAATCAGCTTTGCAGGATTGTCTTATCTTATCTCTGATCTAACGGCTAATTGGGGGATGGCGAGACAAAAGTATGCGAAGATACATTTTGTATTAAAGGTGGTCATAGTTGGAAGCTTCGCGTTGTAAGGTCTCTTGTAGAAACATACTACTTGATAAGTAAACATAAGAGTAGACTTCTTCTGTGTTACAGGGGGACGGAACCAAGGGGGGGGGGGCATGGGGGGCCGGTGCCCCCCCCCCCCTTTGAGTTGGGCCCGATACATATTTGCCCATGTTTCTCCACCATTTGATGCCCAGAATGGATGGAAATTGCATTTTCGAGCTTCTAGATTTCAAAATTTTCCACATCCCCCTAGAAGAAGGGGCCTTACGCCCCCTTAGTGGTGCACCCCCCTTCAAAATCTCTAGATCTGCCCCTGTGTTACCTTTCTTTCTTGTAAACATTACATTTCGTTTTAAAGTCTTTTATTATGTTTTCCACAACTACATCCATCATATGTTCCTTCAACTCTTGTAACTTGTGGATTTGTTCGTCAAATACTCCAGTGTTTGTACATGTATCATCATTTTGGTCTGAGGCAGTTTTGTTACCAACTATTCTACGCTCGTGTAGTTCTAAGAAAATCTATTGAAAAAATACAAAAAAAATAACGTGTTTAATTTAAAATTGAAGACCTCAGTTAATAATAATAAGTGTGTTCAAGTGTAGGGAATTTCTCGTGAAGATGAATGGATGGCGGAAATGTAGTTGTGAGATAATTTGGTGAGTAAAGAATTTAGCAAGAACAATACATGTGCAAACAAGCAAAATGTTGTTTTCCAAAAACATGGAAAACGTTGAACAGGAAATTAGAGACATGTGTCTGTGCCTCCTTTTTAATATGTTGGCTGCCAGATTAAGTGCTCAACCAGTTGAAGTAAGTTATATCACATGTTCACCTACCGCTTGTTCAGACCAGTCATCCAATACATAAGTAACAAAATAAGCTGCATTTAGCACAGAAAGATACAATGGATCTATTGGGTTTGTACAGCTCTCTTCATCTCTTAACTCTAGTTGTATGGTGAATTCTTCTAAGAGCTGAAGTTGGACATTGAGAAATCTACGTTGATGCTGATGTGATGATAAATGTTTGTATCGATCTGCAAATGTGACAGAAACAGCTGTCATAAGAGAGTTATTGAAAACTCAAGCACTGTGTGGGTAACAACAAAGTGTGTTGTACATCTATTATCAAGCACTGTGTGGGTAACAACAAAGTGTGTTGTACATCTATTATCAAGCACTGTGTGGGTAACAACAAAGTGTGTTGTACATCTATTATCAAGCACTGTGTGGGTAACAACAAAGTGTGTTGTACATCTATTATCAAGCACTGTGTGGGTAAACACAAAGTGTGTTGTACATCTATTATCAAGCACTGTGTGGGTAACAACAAAGTGTGTTGTACATCTATTATCAAGCACTGTGTGGGTAACAACAAAGTGTGTTGTACATCTATTATCAAGCACTGTGTGGGTAACAACAAAGTGTGTTGTACATCTATTATCAAGCACTGTACGTGTGGGTAACAACAAAGTGTGTTGTACATCTATTATCAAGCACTGTGTGGGTAACAACAAAAAGTGTGTTGTACATCTATTATCAAGCACTGTGTGGGTAACAACAAAGTGTGTTGTACATCTATTATCAAGCACTGTGTGGGTAACAACAAAGTGTGTTGTACATCTATTATCAAGCACTGTGTGGGTAACAACAAAGTGTGTTGTACATCTATTATCAAGCACTGTGTGGGTAACAACAAAGTGTGTTGTACATCTATTATCAAGCACTGTGTGGGTAACAACAAAGTGTGTTGTACATCTATTATCAAGCACTGTGTGGGTAACAACAAAGTGTGTTGTACATCTATTATCAAGCACTGTGTGGGTAACAACAAAGTGTGTTGTACATCTATTATCAAGCACTGTGTGGGTAACAACAAAGTGTGTTGTACATCTATTATCAAGCACTGTGTGGGTAACAAACAAAGTGTGTTGTACATCTATTATCAAGCACTGTGTGGGTAACAACAAAGTGTGTTGTACATCTATTATCAAGCACTGTGTGGGTAACAACAAAGTGTGTTGTACATAATTATCAAGCACTGTGTGGGTACACAACAAAGTGTGTTGTACATCTATTATCAAGCACTGTGTGGGTAACAACAAAGTGTGTTGTACATCTATTATCAAGCACTGTGTGGGTAACAACAAAGTGTGTTGTACATCTATTATCAAGCACTGTGTGGGTAACAACAAAGTGTGTTGTACATCTATTATCAAGCACTGTGTGGGTAACAACAAAGTGTGTTGTACATCTATTATCAAGCACTGTGTGGGTAACAACAAAGTGTGTTGTACATCTATTATCATAGTTCTGAAGGGTTCTTTGTCATCACTATTTAGATTTAGACCACCATATGCATTACTATCATGACCATGCCTAACAGCATTTTCATCAAGGAACCAATCAATAATGCCTCCATCATCATCATCATCATCAACACCATGACAACCATCATCATCTTCCTCTTCATCATCATCCTCATCATCCTCATCATCTGATCATGCATCATCATCACCACCATGACAAATATCAGCAACAGCAGCATTATCATCATCACTACCATTGATAATAATAATAATAATAATAATAATAATAATAATAATAATAATAATAATAATAATAATAATAATAATAATAATAATAATAATAATAATAATAATAATAATAATAATAATAACTTTATTTATATAGCGTCGTTTCCACTAATTACTCACAGCGCTTTATCATCAATATTATCAGCCTTATCACCATGGTATTCAGTAATTCTAACCAATTACCTGTAATAACTGTTAATAACGTAACAAATCCTTCTGCACATTCTGGTGTTTTTGTGTCATCTACTTCACTGCCAATATCTTGGTACTTTCCTTTCCATGCTGATGAAGATGATAATAGTGACTCCAGGTTTTCATTGGCGTCTAAAATAAACAAAGTAATACAAAAACAGTTCATAAGTTCATCTTTTCCTGTGTTCATAATGTATTCTTGGAAACACAGGCAGGGGGAGGGGGATGGGAGTTTTTTCCTCATCCTTTTGTCCTCCATCCACCCTACCGAGAAACCCCTGGGGTTTCAAGGATGATATAATGGACAAGGTATTTCAAGGAGATTTACCACTACCTCTATGCAGTAATTAAGTCCTTAGCAAGAAAGTCTGTTACAACATCATATCAGTTGACACAATTTATACACATGTACTGTAAAGCCTTCCTTACATTTCTGTTCCAACTCCACCCATTTATCTAAACACTCTGGTGTTGTTAGTACTCTCAAGCACTGGTGGTCTTTAGCTGAGTAGTCGTGGAGATTATAGATCTCTTGGTCAAAGAGAAGTGTTTCATCAACAAAGTGAGAGAATAAGGAGTCATCTGTTAGCAGTAAAGGGATGCAGTGTTCCATCTTTTCCACAGCCATATTTAGTAGACCATGGATGAATTCACACTGTGAAAAGAACATTCAAAACATGAACTGGATACAACAAACAAAAGTAAAGAAGGCTGAAAAGGACAGGAAGAGAATGAAGGAGATGTTCCTCCCTTTTCCTTGCATCTCCTCCCTCTTTTCCTCGCCTCTCCTCCCTTTGTAACACTGGGAAAGAAAGCCAGTAGTGTTGAATAGGAGAGTAATTGAATGGGAACCTTCCACCAAGCTCTCCCTTCCCACTTCTTTCATGGTGATGGGGTTCTTTGAATTACCTTTGCATCAACAAAGCCTGCATCTGCCTTGTTGAGGATTGGTTGAATGGTATGATGTATAAAGTCAGCATGGCTTTTAATCCAGTTAAGAATTTGAGTAAAGAACCATTCAGGCTGTAGGGATAAGTGAATACTATCAGTAACTAAAACAGAGCACATACATGTACCATATAGACCCTCTGCATAAATGCACCAATCATGCAAATACATCCTCAGCCTCTCAATGAAGCAATATAACAATGGGCTCTTTAATCCCATAGTTTGTTTTTATGCATACAAAAGAGGCTTAAGTTCGCGGGCAATTGAAGTTATAATGTCAATTTTCTGAAACTTGGCATACAGATACTCTATCGTATTAGAGTTAAAAACTGAAATAACAAATGGGGGTCACCGTCTTCGTTTTTGAGCTACACGCCGAGCAAAACTGATGATTTTGAAGAGAAAGATGCGCGAATTATGATAAGTAAAATGTCAAATGAACACATCAAAATCACATGAAAACGTTCTTCAAATTCTATTAAATTTTGCCTGACATTGAATCTATTTGTAGTTAACATAACTGATTAAATATCAATTCAATAACTGGTAATTCGAAGTATTTGTGAAGGTTTTAATCTGCGCGTTGCCGTCAAAATGTGCGTCGTTCGAATCCGTTGAGGGGTGTAATTATTTGAAAATAATGATGAATTTATGCAAAAATCTCTCCCACCATATATGTCAAGCACTGTCAGTATACGAAAGCTTACCTTTGCTATATTGTTGGTTTGTTTCTTGCCATAGAAATGAAACCTAAATCGTTTTCTCAGTGGCTTTAGAAGCCAGTCAATTGGAAGAAGAATTTCATTCCTTGCATTTTTATTTTCATTATTTACATCATAGCATTTGCTGAGAGACTGTCAAGGAAAACCATGTACCGTAATTCTAACTGAATGGACCATTTGACTGTTTTATTACTATTTGATTAATAACAAGATGCTCAATGAGCGTACACTCGGGCTTAATGTGGTTACTAGTAAGCAAAGTTAACTAGGAGAGATGCCAGGTCAGCGGTATCATTGGCACTGCGCATGCGCCTGGCTCAGTTGCTCGCCACGTTGCTCGCATGCCGCTTGCTCCGCCATTGCTCGTTGCTTTGCTCTGCCATTGCTGGTTAGCTTGTGGGTTTTTGCTGTTGCCCCACCCACCCAGCCGCCATTGATAGAAGAAGGAGTGGTAAGTATAACAAGTTTTCCACTGAGAAATCAGTGTGACAAGGTGCCCATGAAGGGGGTGACCTGTGGCTAGGTTGCCATGGTTACCTCCTTATTGGCTTGTTGCTTATTGCCGGGAATTCTGCTGTAGTGAAGGCACCTACATCCCACCCCTCTGCTCGACAAGTTAATGACAAGGACAATGTCAGTTGCGTGAGGAGAGACCTGACAATGACTGACAGTTGCGTGACGAGGGAGACTGTATATACATGTATGTGTCGAGTTCATTTGATTTGCCTTTGACTTTGAGTTCATTTGATTACCTTTTGACTTTGAGTTCAATTGATTTGATTTTGATGAGTTCGTGTAAAGGCCCCCTCTCTAGCTTCAGATCCCGAAACGTCGAGTTTGGAATCGAGTTCGAGTTCGGGTTCGAGTTACGGTTCGAACGTCGAATAAAACAAGGACTAAAAATCAAAAGCTGCTTCTGTTAGATTTAAGATGTGACCTCAAGTGACCTCAATGAGTCACCGACACAAATATTCTCCCTTGTCACTGAGCGTCTTCTTCTGTAATAGATCCCTAAAATCTAAGGACGTTTTGATTTCGATTGTATTTTTGCCGTTCACTGACCTGTTTTGAGCGTGGAAATTCTGTTTTAAATAGCGCTTAACGTGGCGGTTCTAAAATTAGATCGCGTAATAAATGTATGACTCAGACAAGGATCATACAACTGTCATCGTACTGAAAAGAACACGGATTTTCGAACATTGACCTTTCTCGCCTTTGCTTTGATGTAGTTTTGAAGTACGATTTTTACGATTCCTTTTCCTTGTGAATTTTTCAAACGTGGAATAAAATAAACATTCATCGTGAGTTATTGAAAATGATACGTCTTGAGGTTGCATAGGTCAGATGGTTCTGATAACGCCCTCACGTTTGTTTTTGTTAAACTTGAAACTCCGGATACGATTAAATACGTCGCATACTTTCGACATTCTTTAGCCGAATAAAAAAACTACGACTACTACTACTACCGAAAAACGCATTTTCTAACTCGGGCTTCCTTCGGAAGGGCCCGAGTAATAATAATAATAATCAAGTTCTTGAAAACACATCATACATTGTCTCGATGCTTTTAACAATGAAGGACCAAACAGAAGCAAAAGGTAATAGAAAAAGGTATGATATATTCCTAGTAAACAGAAAGGTTTTAAGTGAAGGAAGGTTTTAAGTTTTATGATTACTAAAGCAATGAGATGCGCAAAAAAGGATACAAATCTTGGAGTTTCAAGAGCAAGATAAACAATCTTTCTAGTTTATGATACACTTCTGAGGTGGTTGATAATGGTGGAGCAGTTGATAACGATGTAAAAGGCCACTTGAGAGCATTTGTAACCTCTTCAAACTCACTACATTGAAAAGATAAAAAATTATCCAATGTTACATGTAACGTTAAAAGTAAGTGACAAATATGGATACGATAGGAAATAGGCGATGGGTGATATACAGTAATGTAGGTCATTATGATATGTAACAACACTTTAGGTATTGTAATAATTATAATAATTATATAATTATAATAATTATTAGGTATTATAACAATTATTGTAATTATTACCTTGACAGCTTTGCCAAAAGGACTTTACACCAGTAGACTTGCATTTCCTGTGAGAAAACCTTGAGGTTTTCACACAAGGAACTTTCCAATATGCTTGTAATGGCTACTAGAATCGAGAACTGGTGAACAGCTGATCCTAGTAAACCAGACTCAACATGTTCTTGGATACCATCACTAAGGAGAGAAACAGATCTATCATCATCATCATCATCATCACTAGTACCACCATCATCCTCTATAACTACCACTTTCATTAAGGAGAGAAACAGATCTATGATGATCATGATCATCATCACATACCACCATCATCCTCTATAACTACACATGTACCACTTTCACCGAGAGAAACAGATCTATGATCATCATCATCATCATCACTACTACCACCATCATCCTCTATAACTACCACTATCACTAAGGAGAGAAACAGATCTATGATGATCATCATCATCATCACTACTACCACCATCATCCTCTATAACTACCACTATCACTAAGGAGAGAAACAGATCTATCATCATCATCATCATCATCACTACTACCACCATCATCCTCTATAACTACCACTATCACTAAGGAGAGAAACAGATCTATCATCATCATCATCATCATCATTACTACCACCATCATCCTCTATAACTACCACTATCACTAAGGAGAGAAACAGATCTATGATGATGATCATCATCATCATTACTACCACCATCATCCTCTATAACTACCACTATCACTAAGGAGAGAAACAGATCTATGATCATCATCATCATCATCACTACTACCACTATCATCCTCTATAACTACCACTATCACTAAGGAGAGAAACAGATCTATGATCATCATCATCATCATCACTACTACCACTATCATCCTCTATAACTACCACTATCACTAAGGAGAGAAACAGGTAATCATGTGGTTACATGTATATACCATCATCATCATCATCATTACTACCACCATCATCCTCTATGGATAACTACCACTATCACTAAGGAGAGAAACAGGTAATCATGTGGTTATACCATCATCATCATCATCATCACTACTACTATCACTATCATCCTCTATAACTGTCATCTTCGCTGCATCACCAACATTGTGATAATGCTCCTCCATCATCATCATCAGATCATGATTAATATGTACCATGTACCTCTGTCATCACATCATCATCAGATCTTGATTACTACCAGCTGTCTGTAACCTGTGTCATCATCATCAGATCATGATTACTACCTGTCATCATCATCATCAGATCATGATTACTACCTGTCATCATCATCATCAGATCTTGATTACTACCAGCTATCTGTAACCTGTGTCATCATCATCAGATCATGATTACTACATGTACCTGTCTGTAACCTGTGTCATCATCATCAGATCATGATTACTACCTGTCATCATCATCATCAGATCATGATTACTACCTGTCTGTAACCTGTGTCATCATCATCAGATCATGATTACTACCTGTCATCATCAGATCATGATTTTACCTCAGTCATCATCATCATCATCAGATCATGATTACTACCTGTCATCATCATCATCAGATCATGATTTAACCTCAGTCATCATCATCATCATCAGATCATGATTACTACCTGTTATCATCATCATCAGATCATGATTTTACCTCAGTCATCATCATCATCATCAGATCATGATTACTACCTGTCATCATCATCATCAGATCTACATGTAGATTACCTCTGTTATCATTATCATCAGATCTTGATTTTACCTGTCATCATCATCATCATCAGATCATGATTACTACCTGTCATCATCATCATCAAATCTACATGTAGATTACCTCTGTTATCATTATCATCAGATCTTGATTACTACATGTACCTTTGTCATTGTCATCATTTTCACTTTCATCAACATTGTTATGGTGTCTGTTTACAAGTACTTCATAGTAATGCTTACCTTACAGCCTCTAATTTTTGTATCCAGCTAATATATGTTCTAAATCGTTCAATGTCGGCTATTTGATCTGCTAAGTGTGACAGATGGTCAGCCAGTGGCTTTATTTTCTCTACTTTTTTCACAGCTTTTTCCAGAATGATTTCTCTTTGTTTATGAAAATCTTTGATGCTCGCTTTGCTTGATTCTCCGTCATCCAGGGCCTGCTGGACTTGTGCTGGAGTTTTATTCTTGGCATCTTCCAGCTAAAACACAATACAAAATGTCATTTCACTATACCTTAGTTTATAATAATTCATTTATAATCCCAGGGGGGAGTTGGAGATACAATGTACATGCATGAGTTCACATACTGCCTCTGAAACATACACTACTACCATGCAGGTCTCAAACTGTAATGTTCTCTCAATGACCATAAAAAGCTACAATGTTTAGGTTTATATCACGAAGCATAGACAGGCATGTACATATATTACACACATGAAAATAATATAAGTTTATAAAAGCAATGTCGAACTATTGATTAAATTTATGAATTACTGTCAACACCGAGAACTATAGAAGAGAAACGTTTGCTGTCAGTACAGCCTTGTTTTTGTGCCCGCAGACACAGGCTCACTTATCTCCATAGACATCAATGAAACATGGTAATTATAGATGGGAAAGTACCCCCACAACTAAACAATAACATTTGCACTTACAAACATAAAAGGTTAGAATAATATTACCAATTAAGCTGGCAAATTACTGTTAATAGATCTAGTTCATGCACACTATATACTGTGCAGTGTCAGATGTACATGTACTGTATATAAATTTTTACAAGAAGAACTATCATCGATATAACAGTTATGCTGTAAATTAATTAACTCCTCTAGTCTGGCTAAACAGTAATGTATTATGTGTATGAAAGCTCACTTGATCCATTATGAGCACTTGAGTTTCTTCACAAGCACAATTATTGATGATTGGATTTTCCCTTCTTAAAATGCATGCACACTTTTAGAAATCCTTACACAAACTATTGTATGCGTAGTACAATATTATTTGTCAATGAGCACAATTGAATTGAAATTAAAAACATGAATAATTTAATCTTTCAGCAATGCTGGGGACGAAGAACTGAAGCAAGCAATTTGACAAGAAGCCAAATTCAACCATCTATCAAGCTGTTTTGCATAACAGAACATGCAATCAAAAATATGTGAGTATTGAGCATATGGTTGTGTTCAATTAATGTAATTATTATACACTTGAGGAGAGACCTCACAGTAAAGAATGTATTTTTATGATGGAAACAAGAGTAATTAACGCTTTAGGTGACATTTGGCTGTGAACCAAGTAATTAAATTTTAATGGCATATTGAAAATAAGCAGGAACAAAAGAATCAGTAAGAAAAATTATGTCAATTTTAAAGTCAGATTTAAGCTTACTTATAAATAGTACAACATGATCCATAAGATTGCTATAAAAAGAACAGAATTATCCTGGAGGGGTAACATTATCGGTATCTTGCAGATACTCGATGACAAGAGTGCTAAGATATTAAGAATCTATTTTGCAAGATCTGACTACGATATGAAAACAAAGATGGACTCAACATTCCCGTGCACGTACAGCGTAGTATTTCAAAACATGCAGAGATGAATCTGCTCTTCTTCCAACTCAATTTTGCTTTAAAAACTATTTTTCTTACAGAAAAGTAATATTGTAGCGGTTTAGGCCACGTGTCACTCTTTCCCTTCAGTTGAATGAAACTAAACTGTGATTGGAAAATGACAAAAAACAAAGCTTACTCGTTTCTTGAGCTCTTTCTCTTTCTTTAGCGTATTATCCAGTAATACTTTAACCTTGCTAAGGCTTGATACATTCGTCCCTACGACATCGTCTAAATATTCAGTGACTTTTGAGGCCGGTTTGTCTTCACTACAGACCTCATCTCCCTCTGTTTCGTCCGCCATCTTGGAAATGACCTGTCGGTGGAGGTCTGGGCCGAGAATTAGTGGTATCGTATATATATATCCGCGAAAATCTAGTTCTCGTAGTCGTAGACCTACATGCATAGTTTCAGTGTGCCTATCTTGATATAATGACTTTCAATACTATTTTTACTCTGCATTTTTATTGCCAGTATTGACTTATTTATGGCACTTTATATATTTCCTGTGAGTACGGCCAGGGAAAATCGCAGGGGACGAACGCATGCACTCATCGGTGACACCACACCTTATGGATTCTGAGCAATCGTGTTTTATTACGAGAAAGCTTTTATGGACACAGGATTATTGTGTAATAAGAATTTTTGTTGTATTGATGACGGACATGAAATTGATCCCGTCGCCTACCCCCAGGGGCTATAATCGATTGGAGTAATGCTGCCCTTGTTTGAACCTTATCGACACAGGGCTGGTATATCCCTGGGAATGCTAGATAACCAGGGTGGCATAAAGAAGTGCAGTGTTTCATAGAGTGACATGGAACCCTGACTATCAGGTCAAGGGAAGCACGACGAGGTTCCACTATTACGTAGTACAGTACGGTGCACACATTGCGGCTGAACCGCAGCCAAGCAAAGGGAATGCAGGGTACCCTACTAGAACTAGAACCACCAGAACATCAGAGAAATACTTTTATTTCATCATTTCATTTGTTACGTAAAGATATGCAAGCTGTTTCCCGCTCACTTTCTCATGTGCTCAGTTTTTCTGAACGTAAACTGGTTAGTAATAAGTGTACAGTGTGTACTATCAGCAAATGCTTGAAATAGCGAAAGGGCGCGCGGTGACATGTATCTACTGCTTGACGAATCATCGTGACAGACGCATTAATAAAAATCGTCTTCGTCAAGGTTGCTTGAGGCGGCGTTGTTCTTGACGCTGTCTTGATTACGGTACATTTCAGCAACCTGAATAATACAAACATTCTTTCAGTTTTCAATGCTTCACCAATTACTAACCTATCCATGCATCTCTCATTCACTTTCGCTGTTTTTTTTCGCTTTGCCAAAGAGCTGACTGTGAACCCACAAACGAGAACTGAAACATGTCTTCCTTTATCAGACTACATTCAGATTGATACCGCTTCTCTCTTTCTTCTCTCTCGTTGCTCATGCATGGGTGTGATCTGGTCATAAGAGAAGGTGGTTCTGTTCGCAATCTACCGTGGAAGGATCGTAATCGGTTATTATACTTTACCTGTGAACTATCCGTTGCTTCTTCTGGTTTCTTGTCGTTTCGAATGCGAAGAAAACGAGGGAAACGTAAGGAAATTCCTTTCACGGGATCCACCTAAAGCGAGAAATTAAAATATTTTTTTTTGCACCATCTCAATGATTCGACGAGTGTTCTCTTGAGCCTTATATCGGTGCATATATTCATGCAGTCAATATGTACCTGTCCAGCACCGGCTTTATACACGGGAGAAATAGAAAGATCAGCGGCTTTCACCTCCCAGACCTAAAACAAGAAACACCATATAAATATAATAGATTTACTGAATACAAGTGTTTAATACGAGGAGAATGGTACATACAACTATTCAACTGATTTACGCACAGGCAGCCCAACCATTGCTTCTGAGGCTCTTGAGGCTAAATAATTTTGCCGCCTTTTTTGATGGGTTTCCTGTGGTAGAGCGCGCGCGCGCATATATTAATATACATCTTCCCAAATTGAAAAATCGCTGAAATTTTGCAGGTGAATTATTTTTGAGTTTTTATTGCCAGAAAAGTAAAAAAAAATGGGGGTCACCGCGCTTGTTTCAGTAATATTGGTCAGAATAGACCATGCGGTATGAGCAAAATCGACTCAAAACAATCGAGTATCGTGTCACGGTGTTAAAATGGCTCAAAAACATTGTGGGAGTGCTTTTCTGCAACCGATTTACCGTTTTTTAAATCACACCAGTTCAACAAAGGTGATGTACCAAAAATTTCATAACAATATTACCAATTGAGTCATTTACAAGCTGGGTTTTGACAAAGGAATGACCGAATTTCCTTCCATTTTCGTATGCAAATCGAGAAAATGACACGGAAAACGCGAAAAAAAATTGACTTCCCAAATTTATTTATTTATATTTTTTTCTCAAAAGATGTGAAATCGGTAGTGTAAATAAAATATACAATAAAAATTGATGGTCACCGTGCTTCGTTCGGAGAAAAATCGGTGCGCGCTCGATGGCGTAAGTTAGCGCGCGCTCTTCAACTAAAATTTTATTCAAAAACACAACATAATCCTTCACTTTCTTGACATTTCTTTCACCATTCTTGCTCTTTTTTAATCCAATATCCATAGTTTCGGTTGTTATGCAGTGTTTTTCAACACAAAATTATTATTTCACGTAATAAACCTTTTATAAAACTTACCTGCACCGCGTCGAACCACACCTCAGGCTCAAGGCCGTCGTCATAGCGATAGTACGGTTTAGGTTTCTCAATCACGTGGTCTTGAAAGAATTGAAAGTGTTTGTCGAGGGCCTCGTCTGTAAAACCGGTGCCAATCTGATAAAGCAAGAGTAAAATCAATTTGAGAAACGATGTGTGCAAAAATATAGAACTGTCCATTGCGCATGCTCAGTGTGTCTAAATAGATCCCACACGTGTTAAAAGCTATTCTTACCTTACAAATAGTCTGGAACTCTTCACTTTCAGTGTCATAACAAGCCAATAGGAAGCCACCATAGGACCCAGTCCTTTTCCCTTTACCACGATAACCCCCGATGACTACAAGATCGAGAGTGTCACCCACATCTGCGAGGTAGTCTTTCTTGAGCTAAAAAAACAACAACACAAGATGATAAACCACTCGTTGCCTTCATTTTCTTCATTCACTCAACTATGTTTCCTCTTTGAATCTTACGATTTTCATTCACATATTTCAGTTTTCAATGTAAATTAGATAGAGTCGTTTTCGTATGAGTGGGAAACCTACGGTACCGTGACACTCAAATGGCTTCCTTTCTGAACCAATCAAAAAGCGTGCAGATAAACCTACAGTACCCTGACACTCAAATGGCTTCCTTTCTGAACCAATCAAAAAGCGTGCAGATAAACCTACGGTACCGTGACACTCAAATGGCTTCCTTTCTGAACCAATCAAAAAGCGTGCAGATGCATCTCATCCAATCAAACTCTTTCAATACGGTACGGCAAGGTATCTTTCCCACTCATACGAAAACAACCCTATTATTATTACTCCTTTCCTAAATTACTTGCTTTCCTTCGATTATATTTATTTTCCCTTCTTTATCTTTTTATCAACCGATTGTTAAGCTACGGTACCTTTAACCAATTATGCGATCGTTTAGCTATCTCATACGTGGCGTCTTTGTCGAGTGTTTTAACCATTAAACCTTCACAGTTTCCTAGAGTAGCATACAACACACAGAAATCAAAGCCGGCTCTTCGACATAACAGCACGGTTGGCAAGAGAAATGAAAGCCTGGTTTTCACAAGCAACGCTAACTTGTGTAGCCGGCCTTAAGGGACTGGGGATGGGTTAAAAGGGAGGGGTTAAAAGGGAGGGGTTAAAAGGGAGGGGTTAAAGGGGAAGGGGCAGCGTAAAACTACGCAAGTGTAAGCGCAAGTGCAAAGCATTTCACTGTGTAAACGGGCTTTACGCAAGCATGAGCACAAAACATGTCTTTCTTTTCTTCTCCTTTCTTATGCTTGCGTCATACTCATTTACACACACAAGTCTCTTATCGTTCCCTGCTGACAGAGTCTAGGAGACTCTAGGAGAGTCTAGGAGACTCTGTCAGCAGGGAACTCTTATCGGTGCTTGCGCTTGTGCCTGCGTTACTAGTAAAAGACAGGCTGAAAATATGAACAGCGATCAGTACTGTTTGGTGGCAAGGTGTATTTCTAATTAACTCTGACCTTTGATTGATTCTTCCAAGAATTCCTGTATGTCTTCAGTGTTTGTTGAAGTCTTACATGTAGCAAACATGAATTCCTGCGCAAGAAAAATGTTACAAAAATCCTAAATTTAAGCACAAATATGAGCCAAACGAAAGCGGATTATATCGTAAAAAGGATAACTTGAGATCCAGGGAGCAGCTTTATCCCCCTCTCCAATGCTCCACCCCTTATAGGTGGGCACTCAGTAGCGGCGAGGCCTTATGCGCCTCTAACTCTAATGGCGCGTAGAAGATAGGTGACAGGTGACACTCAGTAGCGGCACAAGCACAGGAGGTCTTATGTCACTGTAAAAATGGGTCTGACGCAAGCACATATGTGAAAGGATCAAACTTTTCCCATTTCTTGTGCTTTCGCGTATGCTTGCGTTGGACCTGTTTTCACTGCTTCTGCTTGTGTCGCAAGTGGAACCAGGATTAAACATTATCGTTCATTAGACGTTCGTACTTGGGAACGCAAGGGCTCTGGAATAGATACGTCGCGTCAATACACAATGTTCACTCACCCCTTCTACTTCTTGAAACGATGACCTCAGCTTGTCTCGACGAACGCTGAAAGGCTCCTTCACGTAGGACTGTGGAAAGACGAAAGAGTGATAAACACGACTAGTTGTAAGTCAGTATTTACTAATCCCACTTGCCTTGCCGTTGAGGTAGATTAGATCAAACGCGTAAACACAGACTTGAACTTTGATTTGAGACGCATCAGCATCCTGAGAGAAAAAAAGCGTATTTCCAATGTGCAGGTGTTTGTCTGTAGAAAGAGTAAAATTCGGCACCAGCGACATAATCATAGAGCACAAGCAAAAGAACTGTAAGAGCATAGAGACAATAGTATAATGCTCCGAATACTTATTATTATTATTATTATTATTATTATTATTATTATTATTATTATTATTATTATTATTATTATTATTATTATTATTATTATTATATTATTATTATTATTATTATTATTATTATTATTATTATTATTATTATTATTATTATTATTATTATTATTCTGTGGTTCTGCCTTGGCTTTAGTCAGGCTGCTATTCAGTGAAGATACGCTATGGTGCTTGCGTTTTGCTTGCGTTTCTGCTTGCGTTTCTGCTTGCGTTGCTAGTGAAAACCAGACTGCCTCGTCGGATAATTTCTGTTGAGCAGTTTTAACAAGTGTTGAACCTCTATCGCATCTCCAATGAACCTCTATAATACGGCCGCGCAACTCTGTAATATGGACACTTTGTTCAGTGTCCGTATAAGAGGGGTTTATTTTTTTCATATCAGTAAAAGCTCGCAAGGTACAACCACACCCCTTACTAAATACTCACCTTTCTTTTTCGTGTACTAAGAACTTGGAATGGAAGAATCTGTTTCTTGTCCCTGTCCCATGCAACAGCTTCAGTATCGATGATGAAAGACTTTACATCATCATTGAATGCCTTGAGAGAAAAAACACACAGCGACATTTAACAAACATCTAGTTTTATGTGTCTGCCCTCTTATTGATGATAAATAATTATTTAATAATAATAACTAAATTTAAAGTGTGCTCATTGTCAAAGTAGTGTGGATCCACGAGGCGTAGTCATTTTTTCTGAGCTTTACAGGTGGCTCTGCATGCTGAAACGTTTTTGGCTCTTTCGAGACACGCACGCCTGGATCACTCCTCTAAAACTTCGAAAATCTATGTCACTTGTTGGTCGGCGGGCTTAATGTATGCTGAACAAGAAGGCTATGCAGGATCTAAAGCCACCATGGTTTTCACAAGCGACACAAGCATAAGTGCAAGTACAAGAGGCATTATGTCACTGTGAAAAGTGGTCTTCACTAGTGGCGCAAGCATAAGTATAAAGATCAAAGTTGTCCATCGCTTGCGTCAGGCCTGTGTTCACATGATACAAATTTCTTATCCGTGTGCTTGCATCATAGCGAAAATCAGGCTTAGCTGATCACCTTGGACATTCTTGCAATGATGTCTGGATATTTTGTTGTGTTGTTTTCTTGGTTTCGACTGTAGATGTGAATTTCGCCATTCTCAAGCATGTGAATCTGTTGTGAAAAAAAAATATGAAATGAGAATGGGAGAATGGGAAGGTGTATATGGCAGGTAGGTCCCATTTCAATTGTATCAGCATGGGTTTGGCTTTTTTTAATTTGAAATTTTTCATTTATTCATCCATCCATCCATTCAGTCAATAAATCCTTTCCTTGTTTGTATGTTCATTCTTCACTTTTCCATTTATTCATCCTTCACAGGAGCCCCTGTCCTTCATGAATACTAATGTTCTGTGCCAAATATTCGCACATAAAGGTGGTACAGGTTACCTGTGGTCAGAATTAAGTCAAGAGTGCTATCTAACCTGACCACTGGTAACCCACTCGCCATAGAAACCCTGACTACATGTAACCACAGGTAACCCACTCACCGTAGAAACCCTGGCCACCGGTAACCCACTCACCATAGGCACCCTGACCACAGGTAACCCATTCAGCATAGAAACCCTGACCACAGGTAACCCACTCAATGTAGAAACCCTGACCACGGGTAACCCACTCAACATAGAAACCATGACCACAGGTAACCCACTCAACATAGAAACCCTGACCACAGGTAACCCACTCAACATAGAAACCCTGACCACAGGTAACCCACTCGCCATAGAAACCCTGACCACAGGTAACCCACTCACCTTAGAAACCCTGACCACAGGTAACCCACTCACCTTAGAAATCCTGACCACAGGTAACCCACTCACCATAGAAACCTGACCACAGGTAACCCACTCGCCATAGAAACCTGACCACAGGTAACCCACTCGCCATAGAAACCTGACCACAGGTAACCCACTCGCCATAGAAACCTGACCACAGGTAACCCACTCGCCATAGAAACCTGACCACAGGTAACCCACTCGCCATAGAAACCTGACCACAGGTAACCCACTCGCCATAGAAACCCTGACCACAGGTAACCCACTCGCCATAGAAACCTGACCACAGGTAACCCACTCGCCATAGAAAGCCTGACTACAGGTAACCCACTCGCCATAGAAACCTGACCACAGGTAACCCACTCGCCATAGAAACCCTGGCCACAGGTAACCCACTCACTGTAGAAACCCTGACTACAGGTAACTCACTCACCATAGAAACCTGACCACAGGTAACCCACTCGCCATAGAAACCTGACCACAGGTAACCCACTCGCCATAGAAACCCTGGCCACAGGTAACCCACTCAACATAGAAATCCTGACCACAGGTAACCCACTCACTGTAGAAACCCTGACTATAGGTAACCCATTCGCCATAAAAACCTGACCACAGGTAACCCACTCGCCATAGAAACCCTGACTACAGTTAACCCACTCGCCATAGAAACCCTGACCACAGGTAGCCCACTCGCCATAGAAACCCTGACTACAGTTAACCCACTCGCCATAGAAACCCTGACCACAGGTAACCCACTCACCATACAAACCCTCACCACAGGTAACCCACTCACCGTAGAAACCCTGACTACAGGTAACCCACTCGCCATAGAAACTCTGGCCACAGGTAACCCAAACGCCATAGAAACCCTGACTACAGGTAACCCACTCACCATAGAAACCCTGGCCACAGGTAACCCACACGCCATAGAAACCCTGACCACAGGTAACCCACTCGCCATAGAAACCCTGACCACAGGTAACCCACTCAACATAGAAACCCTGACCATAGGTAACCCACTCACCGTAGAAACCCTGACCACAGGTAACCCACTCACCATAGAAACCCTCACCACACGTAACCCACTTGCCGTATATACCGTTTTCCATGGATAAAATGCTGTCAGTGAGGCAAGTAGCAACTAGTACACTAAATTTGCAATGAATTTGTTCAACTAACCTGAGCTCTCTCACCATCGTATTTGTATTCACATGTAAACGCTGCATCATCAAACCGCTTAAGAACTTCTGAGACACCTTTTGAAGGATGAGCTAACATTGGCTTCAATGGAATACCTGGAATACAGACACAAACTATTAGATATAGAATACACTGTTGGCTGAATGAATGAGAGGGAATTAATGAGAATGAATGAATGAGAGGGAAAGAATGAGAATGAATGAATGAGAGGGAATTAATGAGAATGAATGAATGAGGGAATGAATGACCAACTGACTGGAAAAAGAAGGAAAGAAACAAAGAAAGGAAGGAAAAAAGGGAGGAAGGAAAGAAGGAAGGAAGGAAGGAAGGAAAGAAGGAAAGAAAGATGGAAAGAAAGATTTACAGAATTCATCAGTGATTGTGTTTGTTTGTGTGATGATACCTGGAGTGAGATAACATATCTTTGGCAGTTCCTTTATTCCATGATCAAGAATTGCTGGAATGATTTTGTCATAACTTGGGAGCTCACTAAAAATATATTATTGTATCAAAAATAAACTTTGACTTGACTGAGGGAAAACCCCTATATAATAAGGGAAAACCCCTATATAACAAGGGAAAACCCCTATATAACAAGGGAAAACCACTATATAACAAGGGAAAACCCCTATATAACAAGGGAAAACACCTATATAACAAGGGAAAACCCCTATATAACAAGGGAAAACCCCTATATAACAAGGGAAAACCCCTATATAACAAGGGAAAACCCTATATAACAAGGGAAAACCCCTATATAACAAGGGAAAACCCCTAATAATATTAAGTTTAACCTACCAATAAGATGATTTAACAGTGAGAACAGCCTCTTCAAGCTGCTTCTTTAGTTCTTCACTAGACAATATTTTAGCAGCATCGAATACTGCAGGAGGAAATTCTAGAAAAAAGAGGGTTAAACATCAACCATTGATTTTGTAGTAACATTTGCACAAAATTCTTGAGAGTTAAGGCTAAGATTTTGTGATGCCAGTAGTGACTACCTTGGCCTGGTGGCGTAAGGATTGCTGCATGTGCCAGGGATGTGAGTACTGACTGTTCTGCAAGGCCGATGCGTAGTTTACCACTAAGAGACCTAAAGAGAAGCAACAAAGAGTGTGACTGCAAGTTATATAAAATCATATCAACAATACAACAGAAGAACAAATACATGCTGGCAAGTGGTTTAAATGAAAGTCTTGCAAGCATTCCCTACCTTATTAAATATCGAGCCTCCGAATGACGACAAGCAACAAACATACCCTTAATGACATCAACTTTCTTAGTCATTGACTGCAACACAAAAGGAAGCCAGTGTTATTGGGAGACCACCAGGTATTTACATACTTTTGTGTCATGACGCAGCCAAATGTATCATTGCCATCAAGCAGAAGGGTTGTAAGGCAATAATATTGTATAGCAATTTTGGCATTTATCTGAGTGTAGAAGGCATTTCAAATGGGGAGGTTGTGATTTGGATGCGAAGCATGATGTATTTTTTGGAAAACCTGATACAAGTGAATACATAGGAAACGTTGGAATAGTTTTGATTACTTTTTGTTGAGTTAGTTGAGTGTTGGCTATATATACTTACAGAATGACCTGTCAACATTGCAATTTCTTTCAACTTTGAGTAAACACCAACAGCTGTCAGTTTGGGTGGAGCAAACATTGTCCGTTGGTTGGTTCTGCACGACTGAAGAAAGAAAGAGCAAATTATACAATAATATTAATTATTATTATGTAATATAATATTACAATGATCCATGTATTGATGATGATGACATTGCTTGTTATGATGAGGACTGTGTTGATGGTGATTGGTTACAATGAGGTGTGGTGCTGATATCAAGTAGTTATGACTGCCTGCATGGTAATTGCTTGGTTTTTCAATCAGCTGTTAAAACTCCTTGAATCTCATTATTTGCACTTCATATGATGGGCAAACTCTGCCCTTCATGTGCTATCAAGCAGAGAGTATTCTATTGAAAAGGTGTAATCCAGCTGATAAAAATTATTCACGAGGCCGGAATTGACGTCTAATGAAATCAAGCAATAATGGTAGTGGTGGTATTGACTAACCTCTGCAACAAGTCCTAAATCTCCCTTTTCTGCCAAGTCGGCTTTGATGAGTGGAATACTCCGACCTGATGAATCAAGCAGACACATATACACATGTATGTATATTTAAACATTTTTTATCATTTTATATTTTTACTTTTTTACTGAAGAAGGCCGAAGGGCCAAAACGTTTAAATTAAACTTGTTGGACAATCAGAAGTTGCCTGCCTCTACTAAATCCTTATGCTACTTATACATATTGGACTGTGAATCCTGGAGGATCCTTTTATTGGGAGTTCGTCATTGAACATTAGCACCTATTTATCTCTATTCTACTTATAAACATATATAGGTACAGTACATTGTATGAATAGACTTTATATAAAACATGTACGGTGTTAATAATAAATGCTTGGACTGAGAACCAAAGGCATGTAAAATGAATAATGACTAATAAATAATAATGATATTGATAATATTCCATATCTAAGTACTTTAATAAGTTATACAATGTGTATATTATATACTTAATGTGTATATGACACAAAAAAAATTATTTTGAAAATCGATTACATATGAAGTGAATAGTGGGATGGTTCAGTATTTTGTGATTTGATCTTCGCATTGGCGAGTTATAAAGGTTTGAAATCGTGATATGCTAATTTGGTGACGTCAGAGTGGGTTTAATTTAAAATACAAAAGTGCCATTGTGCAAATTATTGACATTTTTTAATCTGGCAAAAAGTTGTCTACAACTTTATATATACATCATTGATGTTAACCCATTCGCTCCTGAGCTATTTTGAGTTTTTTAGCGATTTTCTGGACCTAATCACGTCGTAGGAAATTTCGATTCCATATAAGGGGTTTCCATGGAAATCTTGATAGTTCTGAAAGCCCACGGGCTCAGGTTCTGACGTAATCTTTCTCTTGTCGTGAATCTCCGCGAGGAACAGCATCTCGTAGCTACTAGGAGCGGTCAATTTTGCACTTTTAGAGTGTTTATAGCCATTATTCATCACAGAAGCCCCCAGGACAGCATCATTAAGCTTGACTGGTGTGGTAGAGACCGTTCTCCTGGAAGAAATCAGGAGTTTAGATACGAATTCACGAACACATTTCGACATTGCCGTTTGGAAATTCAAAATGGCGGACTCAAGTGTGAAATCGTCTCTCTGGTCTTTCTGTGGTGGATTCCAGGACCTACAAAGGCATTTTTGGCGACTTTGGACTTGTAAAGAATGCAACCAGTGCAATATTTTGCCTGTAGGACCGAGTGGCTCGACACTCTATATATTCTTAAAAACACAAAAGGCGGGAGGATTTCTGTCGAAATTCCCGGATGTTTCCCGGCATCCTTTTCGGGCGTGCAGAAGGAAAACACGTGTTAGCGAAAGTGGGCCTAAGGAAATGGCTATTGTTCGGCGAGTTAAGGAAAAGAGAGGGCAAAATTCACGAATATATCAAGAAGAGAGATGGAAGTTTGCTGAGAAAGTGGCGTTTTGTTTCGCAAGGATGTATTTTGGAAGAAAATCCAAGTCAAATGTCGTTCATTTTCGAGGTGTAAAATTGCGTCAAAAACACGCATTTTTGATTTTTATGGCAAACAAATTGAACTAATGCCCAGAAATCGGACCTGTAAGTCAGTTTACTTGAGGTTAAAATATGAAGAGTTATCTAGTTGTCACTAATAACTGGCCATGAGATCGATGTTACGAAAATTCAGAAAGTTAGAATTTTTCAAAGCAGTATCTTATATTACGGCCGGTTTCGGCCGGTGTAGGAGTCAATGGGTTAATTTAGTTTTTCTATTTCAGAAAAGAGTGCTGCTTGGAAAAATGTAAATAAGTTACCGCAAAAGCCACTCTGACATCAGCGAATTAGCATATCACGATTTCAAACCTTTATAACTCGCAAATGCAAAGTCCAAAACACAAAATACTGAACCATCCCACTATTCACACTATATGTAATCGATTTTCAAAAGAAAAAATTTCGTGTCATATACACTTTAAACAAAACTGTCAAATTATTTATTCTATTTTATTTTTCATTTTACTCAATTCGCCTGGCAAGAGGCAGGGACTTATGACCTACCAGTTGACTCTGAAACGGCTTTCATCAAGACATTGTCACCAATTCCAAGTTCTATACCCTTATATGCAGGTGCAAGCTGAATCAAAAGTAAAAGTTAGAACAATCTGCACTGTCAAGAGATAAAAATAATCACAATTGAAAGATTTGAGACCACTGAGCTGGTCTGTTCTCACTTAGAGTCAAGTTTTACCTTGTTGAGACAAAGATACACACAGGGCAGTAAATCATTAGGAGACAAGGCTATCACTGATCGTAGGAAATTGCTAAGTGTGGACATAATCTTCAACCTACAAAGAAACATTAAGTAGCACAAGTCAGAGGACATTTTTCAGACGTCCAACACTCAAGGGGATCAAGTGAACCCTAAAAAGGGACCGGCGTCCAGAGACCCTGAAAGAATTAGGCTGTTGGGATTTGACGATTCAAGTGGAGATAATCTAAAGACAGAGATGTATATTACATGTAAGAGCTTTGTGAAAAGTAGGAATGAATAAAATAACAAATAGTTGTTGCAATACTAGATTACCTGGCTGATGTCTCCTCAATTGCTTGAAATGTCCTTGCAATTGCGAGATAAGGAACCCTGCGGACAGCATATAAATAGATACATTTATTACAGACACCAAGAACAGACTCCAGTGTCCGCCATAACGAGAGTTGTCTGTACTTACTTTTCGCCCTGTCGCCAACAGGCATGTTTTATTGGATGATAATAATTCTTCTCAGGATTATACTCAGTTGCATCAACTGGCTTCTGATTTCCACTCTCATCCTCCTTTTCATTACTTCTAAATAAAATCAGACAAACGCAATAAAAATTACTACTAAAATAAATGATTATCTTGAAAAGTCTGAAAATTTTTTTTACTTGAATAATTTCTTCACTGAAAATTAAAGTTAGTGAGAATTTATATATACTTACTCTTTCTCCAGTTTGAGAGTTACTTTCTCTTTTTTGACCATAGCTTCCTTCTTTTTTTCATCTTTTGTCTTGCTACTCTTTGTTGCTTGTCTTGGAGCTAAAAGACAAAAAGATGACATTTTATTTGACATAGATCAAATTGACTCCTGGTCAATTTGGGTCAATTTGACCTGGAGAGACAATTGCACAATTTAGTTTTACTTACAAAAGAAACTGCTAGTTTTACTTACAAAAGAAACTACTAAAAGCTTTCTTGCTGTCTGTTGCTTTGGGATCTTGATTCTTTTTGCTATCTGAATCACTAGTAGATTTCTCCTCTTCTTCAGAGTTGCTCTTTTTTGTTTTCCTCTTGGTTTTCTTGTTTTCTATTGAGCTACCACTCTTACTTTTGTCATTTTTAGAATTGCTGATTGAATCTTTCTTGTTTTTCTTTTTCTTTTTCAAGTCATTTATTTCAACTTTAATTTGTTTTTCTGATTCTTCTGAATCATCTTTGTTGTCTTCACCATTGTCAGCAAGTGTGTCTACTTCCATTTTTGTTTTCTTTGGTACAGGACTTCGAACATCTTTTTTGCTTTCTTCTTCACTATCTGCTTTTTCAGTTTTCTTGGATTCTTCTTCCCTTGAATCTTTATCATCTCTTTCCTGAGCAATAATGTCACAAATAAGATGATTAAAAAATAACCAAAAAATATATAAAACCTTGATGAATTGTTCACCAGCCCCAAACAACTGAACAGAAAGAGAATGAGATATCAATGCTATGTTATGTACAAAGTAATATTTTTAGATAAGCTATTTCATGCAGTGGGTAAAGGAGCTAAGCTTTCGAGTTAGCCACCACTTCAAGTAAATATAATAGCTATAAATTAGCATTTTTAATTAGCAGTGACCTCATTAAATATCCCACATTCACACTACAGCATGCTACCCAAGGATAACTTTCCCAGATTGAATTCTGAAGTTTGTCTGAAAGCATTGTAATTTTCAGAGTCCTATTGAATGATGATACATGTTCATTATTATTATTATTATTATTATTATTATTATTATTATTATTATTATTATTATTATTATTATTATTATTATTATTATTATTATTATTATTATTATTATTATTTATTATTATTATTATTATTATTATTATTATTATTATTATTATTATATAAGGACTGCATTACTTGTGACAACTCTGGGATTTTGCATGATGTCAGCACATTTTTCAGTTACACGTACCTCTTTCACAATTGCATCAACATTTTCAGCTGGCGCCTTTCTTTTTCTCATGTGTTTCCTTGCTAGGGAGAAAATAAAAATACATCAAACATAAAGAAGCTAGAAAAAATGTTCTGTATTTGAACAAGCTTCAATAAATAACTTGTGGACTAAATACAAAGATAATAAAAACTTACATTATACATATAAAAAGTGAAAGAGCAATCTTAAACCATTATTTTATAATACTGGAAGTAAATTTTCAATTATTTTTTCAAATACCTGTTTTTCTTTTGGGAATATTATCTTCAGAACTTGATGACGGTGAACTCATCTCTTCATCGTCTCCAGTTTGTCCATTCACTTTTTGTTTTTTGCTCTCGTCCCTTTCCGTTTTCCCACTGGTCTCATTTTCACTATGACCTGATGACGGTGAACTCATCTTTTCATCGTCTCCAACATGTTCATTCACTTCTTCTTGTTTTTCGCTCTCGTCCCTTTCCATTTTCCCACTGGTCTCATTTTCACTGTGACCTGATGTGCGTCCATTTGTCATTGGTGTATCAGAAACAGTGTCCATTTCCTCGTTCTCCTCATCACTACTCTCTTCAATAACCCATGCTACTCTGCGACGAGACTTTTTCACTGGTGGCGAGTCTAGACTTGTTATGGGTTTGGGATCTTTTATTGGTGTTTTGGATTTGCATTTGGAGTGACTGTCATCTCTGATTGGATGAGAAAATAGAGCTTTATTACCATATTCATAGAGTAAAGTATCTTTTGGCCTACATCACATGGATTTGGACAGAATGGATTTTGTCCCTGCTATCTCGATCTATTTTCTTGTCCATTGATTTCAAGTATGTTAGAGATATAGGAGGGGGGGGGGGGGGGGTAGGGGGTTCTTAACTGAATCCACTTGGCAAACACCATTTTCCTCATCTGTCAATCAAACGATAATAACTCTCCATCTCCGAACATCCCTTTATTTTCAGAGGTTTCTGGTATTTGCTATTGTAATGTAGAGCTTCATAATGTTATAAATACTGAGCTTTAATGTACATTATAAAATAACTATTATATAACGTGCACTCTGATTGACCAAATTGTGCATATTCCGCGTGCTTTATGAGAGCACACAGCACACGTGTGCAGATATTCAAACATTTTTTAACGAACAAAATTGAAAACTTGCCTTAAAATCATAATATTATTGTATTTTATAAAAGAAATAGAAAACTTTTCCGCCGCTGTGCTATTAGACTTGCCACAAGTTGACCTCTCTTGTAGATCCCAGATGTGCGAGTGAAGCGAGCCATTGAGGTCGTGAAGCGACCAAGCGAGCGACGAAGTCGTGAGGGCAGAGTTTTGTCACACACACCGTGGTGTCTGGTTTCATTCAGGGTCAACTCCAACACTCATCACAAGATCAGATTTGTTTGCTCTGAGCCAAAGTTATTTGTATAACAAAGACTACAGACGAAAGCTTGTAACATTCGTTAAGAGGCTTCCTCGTAATTCTTTGTATTCTGTTATTCTTTGAGCTTCTTTCAACGCCTCAGATATCAATTTCATGGTGAGTTGACCCAAAGCAATGTGAGATGATGCATACGTGCTTGCTGTTCGGTTTTATTGACAGATGATAGGTGTGTTTATGACTCTGACCATTCTGATTGGTTAACGCTTAATTAATATGCAGCGACCCATTTTTGGGTAGCTAAAATTGGCGGGAATCAAGTTTGAAAAGTCCTTCCCCGGGGCGCGTAGCAACAGAAAGAGGAAGGACTTTTCGAAAGTCTACTGTGTTATGTGCAGATTTATAGCACTTTGGGAATGATCAGAACACTTGAGAAGTGTCGAGAAGCACTCCGCTACGCGTCATGCTTCTCCTAACACTTCTCTCATGTTCTGGTCAGTCCCCGCATGCTATAAATCTGCACATAGCATGTGCGCTCTTTTTCTATTTCTTCATGAAGCCTGAGAAAGCATTTATACTCATGCTGCCATTGCAGAGGATGCAATGTTCTCTAATATATGCTCAAGGGAGCCAGTGGATGTATCAATACATGTTAAAACAGACTTAGCTAAAGATTAATCTAACTGACATTCATGTTTAATACAACTACAAAGATTGTAAGTTTTTATAGCTGTATTTTGACTGACAAAGTTGGCAAATTTGTACATAATATATAAGCTTAAATTAGTCAGACAACAGTTCACATTGTCACACAGTAGATTACCCGTGGTTACCGATTATTATGACTTACTTGCTATCAGCCTTAGCTTTACTGCCTTTGGCTTGTGGCTTTGCAGAAAAGAAAGCCCTAAAAAGGTACAAAAATCCTTGTTGGTACAAAAATAAACATGGTGGCACTGACTTGTGGAATCAAAGCGAATTTCAAGCAAAAATCGCACAAATTTGTAGGATCAGACCAACTCAGTATACTTACGAAATTGACTTTTGAGACATCAAGCTTGAATAAGTTCCTGTAAGGAAATTTTTAAGTTATAATTTTAAAACATTCAGCTTCTTCCTGTTTTCAAGGAGAAAGTGTTCGCGCCAAATCTTCGAGCGTATGGTAATCACGTATCACGTGGGTTGATTCCGGAAGTGACTATGTTTGTGTAACCGGAAGTGAAAACTCGTCATGCCATCCTAACAGTTTTATCGATTGAAATAAAGTTTGTTTCATACTTTATACAGGGCTCTTTTTCACTAGGACTTTAGTTGCAATTATTATTTTAATACTGCCATGATATTTTTTGACAATTTGAGAAAAACACAGATGACTAATTAGAGAAAAAGAAACTTAGGTAAATTGAGGAAGAAAAATTCGCAAAATCTTCAAAGTTCTGAGCCAGATTCTTAGTAACTTGGCCTTTTATATAACATAGTCTGAAATAGACCACTTTACACCGTGATGTAATATATTTCTCGACCAATTAAATTCTTCTCAACTTGACAAACTTTTTGATGAGCCTGCGAAATTTTGGAGAACTGGGCCAAGGGACTTATATAGTTGCGTCACACAATCTCTTCTATTTTTGGGACTTCGCGGGGGGTGGTATATAAATGAGGGTGTGTCGAAGAATGCTATAAAACGACCACACCACTTCAGCGTACAGAACTTACTGCTTCCGTCTGAATTACTGCTACTTTCTGCCATATTCCACCGTTTCTGGAATCTACCTTCGTTGGAAAGGACTTCGAGGCGTCTACTTGTTATTTCTTTGTGTTTTTGTGTTCGTTTTTACCGGCGTGATGCAGGCCATTAAGTGTGTTGTTGTCGGAGATGGGTGAGTCTTGCAAGCCGGTAGATTTCAGTCTTGATTCTCTCTGACCTCTCGAAGGCCTTGTGGGGCTTTCACCAGTCTGATTCACCAGTTTAAAGCCAGAAGACAAAGCTGGCTTTCTTGTCTTGAACTTGACAAGTAGTTGAGTTTTGAATCGAAGGCCTAGAGGACGTTCTAGAGCCAATTTCTATGTCTATTTTAGCGGCCATTGCACAACATCGTGTTGCTTGAACGGTGCCAACAAAACACGCCTCGACATGCATTGGCCGATGCGTTTTATCTCTTTATCGCAAGCCCTAGAAATCCAAATTAATTTGATTACTTTGTATTTCCTTTGTTTAGAGCTGTGGGTAAGACCTGTCTACTCATCAGTTATACTACAAACGCTTTTCCTGGTGAATATATCCCAACAGTGTAAGTACAAACGAAGAGCCATCTTCTTGTTGGACCTTGGAGCTGATCATTTTATTTCCTGTTACGTTGCTCTCTTGGTATTCCTCCCTCTATCCACACTTGGGGTTTCTTAAGGTGTATTTATTATCTATTATGGTTTGATAATTCGTGTTTGTACCCTCCCAGATTTGATAACTATTCAGCTAATGTAATGGTAGATGGAAAACCCATTAACCTAGGACTGTGGGATACTGCAGGTAAGAGCATATATCGGTATGTAGACCTTTAGAAAATTATCAAAGTGTCCTACGTTACTCCTAACTCTGTTCACTACAAACTGATCTGAGGTCGGCACTGGTGCTTTGAAACCTCAAATAAAACAGAGAATTGTTGTAGTTTATTTTGAAATCAAAGAATTTCGGTTGATTGTCTTTGATTTCATAAACCACATAGTACAATGTACAAATCTATGATTTTAGTACTAAACTTACGAATAACTAATCTTAAAAGGTCTATTTTTGACAATTTAGTATAATAAAGACAGGATTTTGTTACATAGAAGAGGTTTTAATAGCATTGTTGCTACAAATGTAACAGTCAAATTTCAATTTTTAATCTTGAAAATATATTATGACATGTGTAAGTTTAATTGAAGAATGTTTCTTCACATCCTCTCAAGTTTTGAGTACAAGTTGTTGGATATTGAATATACTAGTTTTCTCATGTGACTCGACAATTTGTACCACAAGATTGGCAATCCCTTGCATAAAATTAGCTTTAAGCATTTTATTCTGCTGAAGCAACTAAATTGTAGATTACACGATTGACTGTCATCGATTATAGTCTATATGAGAAATTAGATCGATTGTCAAGTGATTTTCTTCTCATCCATTGCCCTTTTGTCTTAAAACCACCTGTTTCCAGTTTGAACAACAAAATTCTTGGAAGACAGTGTTGTACATGCCACAAGCAAGGTCTAAGAGTAACCTGTAAACAATAATTAGATATTTCACTGTAAAAGATGCTTCTTCCACGTAAATGGATTTTTATTATCCAAGCTTTCGGGCCTCTGGCCCATCATCAGGGAATGAATGGATTTTACAAAATCCATTCATTCCCTGATGATGGGCCAGAGGCCCGAAAGCTTGGATAATAAAAATCCATTTACGTGGAAGAAGCATCTTTTAATCGCCGATGAGTTTAACAGTGAAATAATGATACCCACGTACAACGACACTCTTAATTTAATAATTAGATAATTTTTAGGTGAATTTTGCTTGTGCGCATTTACTTGTAATAGGGTGTGCAAGTTGTTGGTAACATATATTTTGTTGTTTTAGCCATTGTTGTGACTAGTTCAAGTATTGTTTATTTATACCATGGCCATGGACAATTTGTGTGAAAGCTTGTCAATTAGAAATTTAAATTGGTTGAAGAAACTACTGTTTCAAATTTGATTGAAAGCTTGACACAATTAATTTCTTGTCTTGTTGTATTCTTGCCTTATGCACCACTTATAGGTGCGTAGAAGATAGGTGACAGGTGACTTGTTGCATTCTTATGAGTTGTTTTAATGTTTTTCAGGACAAGAAGATTATGATAGGTTAAGGCCATTATCCTACCCTCAAACAGTAAGTATAGTAGACTGAAGGAGCTGGGGTGGATCTAGGATTTTGAGGTGAGGGTTCACTCCAGAACGAAATGTTGTGTGAGCCGATTTTTAATTTATTAAATTGTTCCTGGGCAGCAAGGGGGTGCACGTGCACCCAGTGACCCTCCCCTAGGTCCACCACAGAGAGGGGTTAACTGAACTTGCTCGAACCAACCTTGATGAAACTAAAACCTCCTTTTCATAAAAGAGCATTCACTATCTATGTATTTTGGGCCCACCCTTACCCTTTAGAAAACCTGCATTACCCAATCCCTGGGTCAAATTCACAGGGTTTCAGGACTCCTTTGCAGAGTTACTATCAAAAACTAGACGCTCTACTAGCGTGAACTCAGGCTTCTTATAAAGCTGTTTTGATATATTTTAAATGTGAAACCTAAAAGCTTAATTGTATCATCATTCAGATTTCAAGTAGTTTTAGCCTATTACTTGCACAATTTAAAACAGAATTTCCACACTCAGAACAGGTCACTGTAGACGCAGTAGTGTGTTTATATATTGGATATCTGTTGAAGAGAAATTTTATGTTGAATGGGTTGTCTGTGTTTGTACATAGCCTTGAGGGTTAGAACAGATTTCATATGACTGTAATGAATGATAATGACGAGAAGTTTAAAGAACGCAGAAAAAAAACCTGAGTTCCAGATGGGATATGACTGTAAAAAATCATGGCACAGCATCGTACCATCATGGCATATTGAAATCTGCTCAAGCATACAGCCGGGTTAGACTGTACATGTACATATATTATACAGTTTTAGGAAATCTTCTCATGACTACATTTTGTGTTATGTTATAGGATGTTTTCCTCATCTGTTTTTCCCTTATAAGTCCAGCATCTTATGAAAATGTCAGAGCAAAGGTAAGAATAAGTACATAGTGTTAGCCAAATGGGATAGTCCACATACAGTATAAAACCACAAATAATAACATATTATTTGTTTAATATACATATATGTACTGATGTTAGGGCAGATCTTGTCAGTATTATTGGGTGTACATACATGCAGATGTTATTGTGTTATTGTTTTCAAACTGGCAACTTCAATTTACATTGACAACACATGTTCGTGGATGTTATATATACACCTATTCCAAAAATCATTGTCCCCGCCGAAAGCAACAAGCAAGAAGCTGTCTTTGTTGCTTTCGGCCTGGACAACGATATTTGGAATAGGTGTATATTACTTCTATATACATTGTACATGTACCACAGTCATTGTTTTACTATAAATTCACTCTCTCTTACTAGAGAGACACCTTGTCTAAGTTGGACAGCAAAAGTTGGTCGCGAAGGCGACTGGCTTAGAGAGAGGTGACAGTATTTCCTTATCAATCTCAAAATGTTACCTTTTCTCTAAGTTCACGTTTTTCTCTTTTGTTCTAACAGTGGTATCCAGAAGTTAGCCACCACTGTCCCAACACACCAATCGTTTTAGTTGGAACTAAGCTTGATCTTAGAGATGACAAGGAAACTATAGAAAAGCTAAAAGAGAAGAAATTATCACCTATTACCTATCCTCAAGGCCTACAATCAGGAAAGGAAATTGGTGCAGTCAAGTACCTTGAATGTTCAGCATTGACTCAGAAAGGACTCAAAACGGTATTTGACGAGGCCATAAGAGCAGTACTATGTCCTACAAAACCAATCCGTAAGAAAAACAGAGGCTGTCAACTTCTATGATTTGCTTTTTTTCCTTCTCTTGCTTGAAAGTCATACTTGACTGCTTTGATACTGAAGTAAGTATTATGAGCAGTATTGTTCATAAGGGAACAGGAATTTTTCTACATTGACAAGTAATTTTCTTTGATATCAAAAGCAGACAAAAAAACCGACAAAAAAATAAGAATAAGTACTGGTGTGAAACTAGTGCTGATAGCAAACCAAATATGCAATTACTTTCATACTTTTTGTGCCATAAAAATTAGTTGAAAAGACATATGCAGCATACATGTACTTCAGTCTTTCATGTACGGTATGTAAAAGTTTGAATTCAAATATTATTTTCGACCAACAATATTTCTTTTAAAAAGCACTGATGATTTTTTGAAAATTTTTGAAAGCCTCAAAACATTGTGTGATTTCTAATGTTCTAAATATATTTTGTGCACAAAATGAAGTCAACATCAGTTTTGGGTTGAAACAATTCAAAAAGCACAGAGTGATAGCTTTTATAAAAGATGTAAAAAAATGAAGGCTCTTACTAACTTTAGATACAGTATTGCTAAGAGAATTGTTGAAATGATACTAGATGTAATAGTATAAGTTTTCTTTTTGCTGTATTACAATGTATTCATTCGCCATATCATGTTATAAATATTTTCCGAATTTCTTTTGGTTCAGTTCTAAGCCTTTTACCAACAATATTTTTGGAAACTGCTTTATACACATTCATGTAGAAGTCGACAACCATCGCAATAGAGCTAATCCACTTGCCTGAGTGTTTTCTCATTTCAGACCATGTGACCATCTCTTGAATATAACATCTTTTCTTTCTTGTTAATGAACAAATACGTTGATATGGAAATACTTTGAACTAATGATATCACAAGGTTTGAAATGGGAAAACATTGAGGGAAGTAGATTAGGTCTATTTTGCCATCTGTCACGAGTAGCTACCTGTCCTGGCTATTTATAATGTGTGATTGACTTCTACAAAAATGCCATCTTTACATGCCTGTTCACAGTTTTAGACCAATTCTTTAAAAACTTACTGAGAAACCTGAGCAGCACCAAGTTTGTTCCATTTCTCCTAATACTAACAAGCAATATTATTTTGTACTATGAATAGAAAACAGAATAATGGTATCTGTATGTAGATGATTGCTTCTGTAAGTTGATGCCCAATAGGTTCAAATGGAATTAATTTATAGGAGGTTTGATTGTACCATATGGGCCACATCGAGCAAAAAAGGACCTAATGTCATTCAAAAGATGCATTTGTACCTGTAAGAAAATGGTTTGCAGACTCAAAGACAGTACCAATCTATGGGTATAGTACGATTCTTAGCGAACTACGCCAAAAAGAAAGAGATGGAAAATATCAAAGAATTTCCGAAACAAAAACACTACAATAATAATATTATGATAAGGTCACTTTTTGCTTGATGCAGCTCAAAATATTTCTGTATAATCTTTTATTAGATTATTCTCAAGTTAACTGTAATATATCACACATGCACAGTAATCCTGAACACTGGAAAAGCAATTAACTACCTAATTTATCGTCAAGCTGCTAGAAATATATCTCTTGATCTTTTAAAATATGTAAATGATGGCTCGGAGTGTTCTGGTCAGATTGATATCTGCACTTTTTTGGTTTAGGCTTTTCTTCTTCACAACTTGATACTGGCTACATGTACCTAACAGAGAAATTGATTTGAGTAAAGGACAGTCTAATGATGGAAGATCAGTAAATGAACACATACATGTATATTAATATATGTACGTACGTATATATTATATATATACATGTATACACTGTCTGGTATATTTTGTTGTCTTTTTTTTTTCATACAAAAATATTTCAAAATTTTGGATGAATTTCTCTGTGGTAAATGTTAGTTGGTTTGAAAGTGTAAAATAGCAAAGAGATTTATCTGTATATCTAAAATAGTATGATATTTAGCCTTTCTGCCAAAGACAGCTGTCTTACTGGATGATGTTGTTTCAGTATTACAAGTTGGCATGGCAACATTGGTGCCAGTAACATATTCTTGTGAAAAGCATAAAACTGGTAGAATGTTCGTGATTGGGCAATCATAAAGTTAAAAATAAGTTTCATTCTCTCACTAGAAATGTATTTTCTTTAGTTTCCGTCGTAGTTATTTCCACATGTCAGTCACACAATGGATTTCCTGAGTAGAGTTGTGTGATGACAAAGGGAATGGCTGCGAACGAGACTACATTTTCTTTGCGAGTAGTATTGTTTTTTATGCTATGTAATGATCAGTATGTAAATATGTGTCCAGAAATTACTTGTTTAACTTGTTTCATTCCTTTTTTTGCCTTAAATAAGCAGCTTTCATGGGGATGTAGCTATATCTCTTTTCTATATTTGACTTGTGTTGAGGGAATGGTGCTAAAAATATTATTGAAACAAAGGAAACAAATGATACAAAAAGGATTTCTCACAAAGGTATACATAGCAACATGTTACAAATTTGCCAATACAGTCAACTCTCTCTAGGGAGACACTTGTCTATGCCGGACATCTCTCTAAGATGGACACTGGTCCCTGCTGCCCTAATCTCCTTGGTGTTCTTCGGTGAGGTCCTAACAAACCCCTCTTGTGGAGAGGGGATTTTTAGGGCATCGCCTAAGAATGCCTGCAAAGGAGGTTACTGCTGCCCTATTTTACAATAAATATGTGTCTGGCTGAAAGAGTTGACTGTAGAGCTGTATATATCAAGTCTATCCAAAGAAATCCTGTGTTACAAGGTATGCACCAAATACATAGAGGTATATGATACAGTTGTGAAGAAGAAAAGTACATTACTTTGCTGTGGTTTAGGAATCCTTAGTCTGTGCTGTAACTAAGCCATAGACCTGCTTTTTTGGATTTTGATAGTTTGTTAAATAAATCTATTTTGTTGTGTGATTAAAATAGAATCTTTTGTACAAAACTTTGCAAATTCTGCTTCATTGATTTGAATTTGTGTGTTGGGAACCCTGTGTGACTGTCGACAATAATATTATTACCAAGCACTTTAGTTTCTCATCATGGATTCAATGTAAAGACAACACTAAAGTGTAAAGAGTGAAGGTACTGAAGAATAGTTGACGCATGTTCAAGTGAAATTTTTAGTTTGATCAGATTCATTCAAACCTTATAAGCACCATTCTTTTGATTTGATCGGATCAAGGACTGGTACTTATGGAGACCGTGCATTTTCTGTGTGTGTGCCAAACTTGTGGAATGCTCTACCACATGACTGTGATTAGATCATCTGAAACACTGAACTTAATTTAATCCAGACCTAAAATGCATTTTCTTGTGAGGTGTATATTTAACATTGGAATAGAGTACCAAAGTGATGACGTCATAAAAAATAACATTTTCGCTTTATCAACTTTTGATCCCCGATTTTGAAAGAACATCAATAAAGAAGCTTACATGCCAAATTTGAGATCAATTGGTTAAATAGCAGCTGAGATATGGCCAGTTGAATATATAATTTCCCCACACAAATCACTGTAATTTTGGCTTGGATCATAACTTCGAAAGTTGATAAAGCGAAAATTATATTTTCGTGATGTCACACTTCGGTACTCTATTTATATATATATAGTACACAGGATATTTTTAGACATTCATATTTTTATTTTACTTTGTTTGATACAAATGTAGCAACATTTTGTTTTGTTAGTATATACATGTAGTGTATATGGATATTTCTGATATTTTATTATTATTATTATTATTTAAAAAATATTTTGCTAGTTTAATTTCAAAAATAATTTAATAATAGTTTTTAAAATAAACATTGTCTGTTAAGTGCATTAGAACTTTTGTATACATAATATTATATATTATATATATAAATTAAATTTTAATTTATCCCAGTAATTATAATTACTTGTAAAGCGCTAATGGACTTTACGGAATTGGCGCTATAAAAATAACACTTATTATTATTATTATTATTATTATAATTCACTATATAAATAATAATTATTATTTGCAAAACAAACATTGCCCATTTACAAACAAAAGATCTGGCCCAGGATTAACCTGATATCTACCACTACCAATAATATTATGCACACTTTCCCATGTTTTTGTTTCAGGCAGCTGTGTAAACTCAAAAAAGAGCAGGCACACTGACTGGTGTATTTATATTTTTCATTATTTTGAGATAGAACCACATCCTTGAAAGCCAGCTGCTGTGAATTTTGTCATTTTGTTTTATGATAGACTGTCACTATATGGGTTTGAGAATGAAATAAGTTTTAACTTAAGAATTAAATATAAGGGAGTGGTCATTAATTATGGGTAGGGGGCTGGTAAATGGGAGGAGGGTCTTGAAAAGTTTCAACACGTTTTTTTTTTGGGGGGGGGGGGGGGGGGTAAAAAAGGTTTAAAAATTGGAGGAGGGGGCTCAAAAACGCGATGCAGTTGACTGAAGAACAAGGACAGTTGGTCGAAGGGAGACTATGTATAGTACATGTTTGTGGCACGAGTTCGGGTTCGAGTTACGGTTCGAACGTCGAATAAAACAAGGACATCTTCTTCAATACAATATAATTTCATATCGATTATTCTGATGTTTAGATATTATCTACAACTAGCCATAGCTATCGCTAAATGCCAACGAGGACAATGATTTTGTTGCAATGATCTTTTGTGATTATTGAAACACAGTTTTATAGTCCATGATTTATTTTATTTTGCGAAAACTTGACCTAATTCCCGAGAGATGGCTTTGAAATAATATATTGTAAAAACAAATACTTCAATTCACAGACATATAATTAGCACGTTGGAGTGACAGTCTGGCGTAGCTCTTCCCATGACAACCACGTGATTATTATTACGTCAGACAAAAGTGCTTTCTGATTGGTTTAGACCGTGGTCTACATTACATTTTGGTGGTCCATTCGATATTTTTTTCTGCATACAAGAAATGTTCGCGCTTTGGCACTATATCGCCAGCCTTGCGTCTTCGCTCAGCTGACTCGGCAATAATTATTATTATTAACTAATAATTATTAACAGTATTAACTTGCTGAATTGAACTACTCTCAGAAGGCAGGAAATGCTATTTCAGAGACCCTATACCTCAAAAAGTTTTGGGGGAGCACCTTACAACCCCCTAGGAGCTCACGACTTCGCCATTTGTCAGATTGTGCCTCCCAGTAATTTTCAACTTGCTACGGGCCTGTTACTAAGCTATTTTTATAGAATACCATTGTTGGTATACTTCCAAGTCAGAATACTTCCAACTCAAATATTATAGGTTGTAAACCTATATGAAATACATTGTAAAGTAAATAAACAAGTTGTACAGGATGTACAAATCATTGTTACAAGTATATGCAACAGGAAATTGCAACTTGCAGGTTTATATATGTAAAGTTTTCTATGTAAATAACTAAATTTATAATAAATATGTTGAAAATGTGGTAGCTGTATAGTCAGACATAGCGAAAAAACTGGAGAACTATGTTGTCACTGACTATAATTTATTTTGGACATTTCGGTTGTGGTACTACAACCTAGTTCCTCAGCAGTGATGATATGGTAGGCTAAGATAATGTCCAAAATAAAGGGTATAACTTGGTGTTGCGGTTCACCACACATCGTAACGTAACGAACACAAAATTCCAGATAATTAACTACGAATACAATGGCTAGGATTAGGGTTAGGGTAAGCAATAACAATGGTTAGGTTTAGGGTAAACAATACAGTTAGGTTTTTCTTAACTGCAACACCAAGAAACTATCAAAATAAATTCTAGTCAGTGACAACATTAGTTCTCCAGTTTGTTATAATAAATACTATGTAATTTACAGTGCGACTACACCAACCAAGGCCACCCAAACAAATTTTGAATCAAATTTTCTAAGTCACATTTTTGATGCTGAATAACAGAATGATGTCGAATTCTACAATTTAAGCTGTTTCTTGTTCACTCTTGATCATATACATACACATATAAAGTAAAATATATGCTTTTAAAGCGAAAATTTGTGCATATTCTATTGCTTAAATCCTCAATTGTGATTGGATAATTTGTATAAAAATTTGTATAAAATTTGTATAAAAATTTGGTTGGTGTAGTCACACTGTAAATGTCAAATCAGTCTAGAAGATCGAATGGAATATAAAATAATTCAAAATAACTGCAGTACTTAGGGAGGGGGTCAGAAACGTTTAGTCTGGTAGTATTGAGGGGGAGTAGTATGGGGGGAAATGTTTGCACCCTCCTTTGAGGGGGGTGCAAAAGTGCAAAAAGTTTTTCACACTAACATTCTCCATTTACCAGCCCCCCTACCCATAATTAATGACCACTCCCTAATGATAATAATAATCTAAAAATAACAATACATATTGTACCCATATTGTGTACCGTATTTCGGTCCAGCTACTGATGACACTGATGCTGTACTAAGTAAGCTTATATGAAAGGATACTCAACCCAAGCATGCCCAGAAGCAAAACCAAGACCATATGTCATCATAGTTAATGAAAAAAGCAGTGTAAAAATAGTGAAAAAATAGTGTAATTAACAAAATTATATTTATCTGAACGCGATTGCTTGATTTCATTAGACGTCATTGCCCGTCATATAAATTAAGGCAAATAATGCGATTCAAGGACTTTTAACAGCTGATTGAAACCAAGTAATACGTTTCCCTGGAAAGTCGTTATTTGAATTTTCTTCATGGAACTTATATAATATCAACATGATACCTAAATACCTGTCAATGGCTGGTCAAGCTAATAAACTACGTCAATTTAAGATTTGTTGTGACGTACGTAATGACACCTATTATTAGGACAATCACATGCTACGCGATTATTTCACACTCACAAACCCTTTGCTCCATAAGTTTCATTCCAAGATGATTTTAATTATTTTTCATCAGATTTGGAGTATTTGTTATTGTTCTGATTAAAATAGAAAGCTCCCTCACCCCCCACAGCTAGTCGCTGGAAAATCTAAAGTTCTCTGACGTCAAACCGGTTACCTGACAGTCGCCATGATCATATATATGTTACATAACCCAAAAATTTTGAGAAAGAAATTAATTTCTTTCTCAAAATTTTTGATATTGTTGTTCTTCCAAAAATACTACAATGTGAATTATGAATGAAAACTAAAAGGTGATATCCTCTTTCCTTTGAAAAACCACTCAATGTTTTCCCCCGTGGGCGGTTAATTACTTTTGAAATGATTGTGGTTGTACATCCTCTATTTACGAAAAATAAAAACATTTGAACGAGTAGGTTTGCGACGAGACAGTTCCAGGCAAGTGAGTAAAAAATATAAGTTACAAGTCTTGAAATTAATCATTCCAGGAACAGTTTCTCTTTCTTAGTTATCAATATCCTAACCACTTCCTGAAGCTGTTTTGGTTATTTTTCCATCCATTATACTTAGAGAATCAATTAAACAACGCCTTTTATGGGACAAAAACCATGAAGATGACAGACGTCACAGGATGCGAGTAACAAAAGCTGGGAGCAGTCATATTGACGTCATTACTTCTATATTTATATTCATTTCTTGACGTCACTATGAATGATAGCAGTTCTGATTGGTTCCTTTTGGCAGGGCTTTGTTCTATGTCCGACAGCTCGTACGATGATTGGTCAAAATTTTGGTATCTATCAATAATTCAGACCAATCACAGATCAGCAGTGTAAACAAGTCTAATCTCTAAAAACCCCCTTTCACTAGCAAATGCGTTCTTTCCTGTGCTTGGCCAGAGACGGGTGTCTGTTGTAGTTACTATCTATCCTTTAGATTTTTTACTGTAGAAAAAGACATTACACTTATACGTAGAAAAGACGACATGGAGCTTGAAATACAAGTTTCAGTAAATTTCCTGATGAATTACCTTTACAATAAACTACCAAGACGAAGAGTAGATCTCTTCGGAGAAGAACTGGCCAAGAAACTGACCCAAAAATTTGAAGGTCATTGGTATCCAGACAAACCCCAGAAAGGAAGTGCCTATCGTTGTATTCTCATATCTGAAAAGCTAGACCCCGTCCTTGTTGTTGCTGCTAGAGAAAGCGGACTTAAAATCGAGGACGTAAAAGCGAATTTGCCCGAAAAGTTGTGTCTATGGATCGACCCTCACGAAGTCTCTTACAGAATCGGTAAGCACAATGCATGTAATTTCCCCCTCAGTGTACTTGCAAGTTATGGTCAGGCAAAAGACGATATTGTAATGGGTTTTATTCAAAGCAGTACAGTATTCTCTTTATTTTTACTGATTCTAGAAGGGTTTTTTAGAATTTTTCTTTGAACATTCGATTTAGAACAACAATCCTCAGTACGTGATGATATCAAATGACTGTTGACTGATGGCGACTTGGTGGACGGCTTGATTTGTTTTCTTTCATCATGGACCTTTAAAACTGAAACAATACAATTCTAAAACCTTATAATAAGTATTTTTAAAACTGTAGCCTTAACGAAATGTTCAAATGGTTGTAAGACTTTCGTTCTGTCATAGTTTTACGTGAAGTCGACATTTGCGGTCAAACGAAATTCGATGGTCAGATGTTTGCTGGTTTGTGTATGAATAGCTAATGTTTGTTTTCTTTGCTCCTTTCTCTCAGGCGAACAAGGCTCCGTTAGTTCTATTTACAAGAAAGAGAACATTACATTTGCTGATGAAATATCTGATGCCGAGACGGCACGTTGGGTTGGTCTGTTGAACGGCCATAACGCCACCACCAGAACGAAGTCGTTCGACAGAAGTGCCGAACGATCATCGCCGACGTTCTCCAATGGTTCTTCCTCCTCTTCTCCTTCACCAGTTATGGGCCAGGCATTTGCTCCCTATTTCGCCTGGAGTACAGCCGAGGATGCAGCAAGAAAACCACGCTCAAAGACCGCCCTTAGAAGTCCGTCTCCACTCTCTCCAAACGCTCAAGAATTCAGCCCAATCAAGCCAATCGGCCGTCCATGGACCTTCCCTCGAACGGAGCGACACCAAGATGGCAGGCGACATTCACCTCTCCCTCCTAACTTAGACTGGCTAACTTTCAGTGATATGCCATACAGGGACAATTTTCACCACTCTCAGATGCCAATAATGGCTTAAACTTAGAATATCATTCAATTTTCTTGAAAAAAGAACGATATTGAAGTCGTACATAGCCAATATTTATATAAAAATGATGGAGGGCTTTATGTAATTTATATAAAGTTCGTTTATATCAAATTGCGTTCTTTGTAAAAACAAGTCGCCTCAGTCGAATTTATAGAAATTGTCTAAAGATACATTCACAGTAAAGATATTGTTAATATTATTTGACGAATGGTATTTCTGTAAAAAAAATTGTTAAGGTTTTTCCCGCTTTGTATGAAAGTAATTTTTGTACATAAAATATATTGGTTTTGTTTTAATTCCAAAAAAAAATTGTGAATAGAAGTTGCAGATTGCTTTAAAAAGCAGAAATTACTATAAACTTATTTTATTGAAATAAACTTGTTTTAAGGTTTCTATTAAAATGTATTATTTCTAGACGATACCAAAATGAATAAAGGTTATAAGGTTTGAATAAATTCTGTGTTGTTTGCTGTTATTCTTAGAAGCTAGTTGACATAGATCAATGTACAAACAATGGGTTTTCACACTTACTCTGTGTGATAGATAGATAATCAGAGTGCTGATAAGAACATATTTCCTGACAGGAAGAGTCCCAGTGAAGGGGGATCCCATTTATCTATGGGGGTTTCCCTTTACATAGGATGTACCTTTTGTGATTGGCTCTTTCACAGCAAACTTTCTCAAAGACTCCAGTCATATCATTGCCATCAGTTTGAGAAATTGATCTATTCTCAAGCCTACTTTGTGTAGAAGTGGACTGTTGCAATCCCAGTATGCTATCTCGTGTTGGGAGTTTTCTGGGATACAATCCAGCATAGCATGGTATAGTGCAAAAACAATAGCAATTTCATCCTAATAATATTGTTGTACAGTCAGTTAAAACTGATCAAAGTGTTATGCCTGTTCATTTACACAAATAAGAGTTTGATCAAAGATTTTGAAAGTATAGTTTATATTAGCCTCCTCCGCAGGCATCTCTCAGGGGAGCCTTAAAGTCCCTCGGCCTTAGGCCTCACACAGGGATCCCAAAGGGGTTGCATGCGGAGGAGGCTAAGTTTATACCACAATGGCAGTTTATGAAAAAACAGTTTGATCAAAGAAACTTTGACAGTGTGCTGACATGAGCCGTCTGAAAATCAGGCTGCAGTGTGATGGGCTGGAGGATTTTGGGGGGTTGAAGGGTGTGTTGAAATTTTACACAGTATTTGTAACAAATACAAAGCACAAGACCAAAGAACCCAAAAATCTCCCGTACAGTGATGGCTGCGGAGGAGGCTAGATAGCTAGTGTGAGATTGGATGTCCTGACCATGGTAATTTATGAGCCATTTAAGTTTGGCCAATTCTATATTTTTAGCCGGGTTCTAGTTTTAATTTGGCCAATGAGAACAGTTGCCTAATAGGTGTATTTGGATTACCATCATTTGCACCTGTGTCCTCTCACATGAAATCCAAGTGACACCTTCCCCACCCCTCCCTTGATGGAATGCTTATACATGATTTACCGTCTCAATGGTTATCTGGCCCCAGCTTGGTTATGGAGAAAACCTCTCATGAAACAATGTCACTTTTACCTTCATGTGAGTTATATGGAGCATCTGATAATCCAAATTAGATTTTCTTGCATGGCCTTTGAAGTCCAGCAGAAAAACTGAACAGATGGAATGAAAAAACAAAAACAAATGCCATTGTGAATCATATTAATAGTAGTGTCAAACTGTAGTTGACACGGATTGGACATCTTTGGATAATGTTTTTAAATAATGCGATTCGTCTGTTGTTCCTCTTCCCTTCTCTAGCTCCCCGCCCCTCGCTTCACCCTCCTCCCCCCAATCCCTCCCCCAACCCCTCCCCCAACCCCTCCCCCAACTCCCCCCCCCAACCCCCCCTCGCTTTCCCCCCCTCGCTTTATTCTCCCACCCTCTCCCCCCCCCCCCCCCCCCCCCCCCCCCCGCTCCCCCTGGTCTCCCCTCTTGTATCAACCTTAAGTTAGTTACCAATCTCCCATGAGAGAGTTGAGATGAAGGCGCGCGGCAAAAATGGAGAACGAACAGACTGTGGTTTTATGAATAATACTGGACTGTTGGAGGTCACACTTGGCCATTTTAAAGTAAATAACGCTTCCTCTTACTGCCGTTTCTTTCCAACAAAACAAAAACACTCCATTGTAAGTAAATAGCAGGAGCCATTTTGCTTCAATTTTGTGTTTTGACGAGGCAGACTTTCAACACACAACAGCATGTCTAGTCGAGATGTAAGGATTTTGCTCGTCGGGGATCGTAAGTATTAAACACTGATTTGCTTTTCTTCTTTAGTGGCTTTGAATCTATCTAGCACTAACTGGATGACCTTTGTGTGTCCTTTTTAGCTCAAGTGGGGAAAACATCGCTCATTTTGTCATTAGTAAGCGAGGAGTTTCCTGATGAAGTAAGCTTTATGTCCTTGAATCTTGAACGCCATAACGTGACGTGCATACACTCATCAGTATTAAACTAGTTTATTCATCTTTCTACTGGGATTATTATATTCACAGACTCTTTTATTCAAGGCTGTAGCTTTAATAGAGAAACATATATTTCATAATTAGCAATCAGATGGAGATGTCACATCTATCTACAATTTTATTTTGCTATTATCATGATCCTGCAGAATTTTTCCTTTTGAGAAAATCTCAGATTTCGAAAACTTTGCTTCTTGATCCTCGGGAAATTGTTCATTTTCTTCGTGTGTTGTCCTGGATTTCTTTTTGGGTTTTGCTTTGTTGCATTGTTGTTCTTTTAGTAGAAGCTACTGATTATTATTTGATTTAGTTATTTATTGATGATTGACAGATGTACGTTACTGTCATTTTACATGTAACACCACACATCATGACTGAACAATAAATCCATGTACATGTACTTTTATCAACTGCATATTCTGACAAAATCTATAATTTAAACACAAGGCCTCGGTTGCACGAAAGGTGAGTCGTAGTCTGTTCCAGCACTCGCAAATAGATCTGTTGGATTACTGGTTGTAATACAAGTTTAATTTAGAGGCCTCATTCACCAGTAACTTAGGCTCTAATCCAGCAAGCCAGCCTCAATGCTGAGAGTCAGTAGGTCAGGCCACACACACCGGGAACTACGTGCCCTACTCTTAGTCGAACAGTGGTGTGGGTTCTTTTACGTCCCTCCGATGCAATGTATTAGTGTGGAGAGACGGGACCGCCATTTTACGTGGTTATCCAAGTCATGTGAAGTTCTAACCATTTGTAGATGTAATTACAAAGGCAGCACCGTCTCCTCAATCATTTTAAGACCCTGAGTAATGGTCCGGCCGGGAATCGCACCACAAACCTCCCGCACAATAGACCGGTACTCAACCAACTGAGCCAACCGGACAGTGGACAGCTCTATCCACTGGATAAGTCCTATTCAATAAAATTTATTGGATAACTGCATAATTTTATCCGTTGGATAAGACTTATCCGGTGGATAGCACTAATTCACCTTTCGTGCAACTGGGGCCAGGAAACAATAAGTTTTCTAACATGTGGAGTCACTGAGACATGTCAGGAAAAATTTAACACATCAAAATTGGGGTAAACTTTGCAAGACTACATGTGTATTTATAGTATCTAGTAATTCTGGGGATCACTCACCTTCCTAATATCGAGCTAATACAAATAGAATGCCTGGAACAACAGTTTTGTTTTCATTCTTATTATTGTAATCCCTTGAATTTAGGTCCCTTCAAGAGCTGAGGAAATAACCATTCCTGCAGATGTTACCCCAGAAAAGATACCAACCCATATAGTAGATTATTCAGGTACTTATCTCCAGGGAGAGTCAAGAGGTCATCTTTGAGTTTTATTTTTAAGAATTCGTGTCTTTTTTGTTTTAAAAAGTATTTTTTTATAATATTATGTTTGATGTTTCTGTTGACAGCTGAAGAGCAGGCAGAAGATGTACTTGCAGAGGAAATTCAAAAAGTAAGGTGACATTATTACTATTAGAGTCGTTTTCGTATGAGTGGGAAGTAGTTACGGTATGGTTTGTGCCATACCGTGACGGTATCGCGCCATCATCGTGCGGTATCCAAGCATTCTGATTGGTTGAGCAATGATTTCGCGCGCTGTGATTGGTTGAATACAATGCGTTCGATTCCGTACTGTGACCGTAACTCCGTACTGTAGGTTTCCCACTCATACGAAAATGACTCTAATAGCTAAGTATCCTCAATGTCCTTAATAATAACAGCAGCTCACTTCACTTCAAAAACTCATGCATAATTAATGAGCAATTTGTCCAATCAGAAGGATGAAGTCCATCACGTGCATGTACCTTTATACCCAGTAATGCACTGCTTATTAGTATTCTTTATATAAAGAATTCTAATGAGGATGGCTTTATATCCTCATTAGTATTCTTTATATAAAGAATACTAATAAGGGAAGGTCTCATCTTGGTGTCATATCATTGACCTCCCTGTTCCCTGTACGGGACGACATATATATTGTCCGGAAAGATCGCTCCTTGGTCACACTTTTGGACCGTCGTTCAAATGTGGGATCTTTTGAGAGTATTAGTAGTATCGGTGTGCATGTGTGAGGCGTTAGAAGCAACACGATACTGCTATGTTTGTGTTTTCCTTGCTGTTTTTTACTGAAATCATCCGAAAATGTATTATTTTGGAAGATCATTTTTGAAGCTGTCCAATAAACTCGCAGATCATGTTTTATCGGGTCTAAAACCACTCGGCAAAACACTCCTGCTCGTTTATTAAACAGTACATAAATCACAGCTGCTAAGGATTTAAATAACTCAGGAAACAAGAGTGACCTTGACCTTACCAAATACATTGTGTAGTCAAGTAATATCAGTGGCAGTTATGGAAAACAAAAACAAATTGTGTTTGAAATATTGTCTGGGAGTTGTACCCAAACACTTAGAAATCACAGGAAACAGAGAAGTAACATGTTTGCCTTTAACAGTATTGAGTGTCTCTTATCTAGAAAGTGCATATGGTTGTCATGGCAGCTACTCTTGAACAGCTACTCTGATCAATGTGCTGACTATTCCAAAGGCTAAAGCACATTATGTCTTGCAATCTTGATGCTATTGTGCATTATAATATAGCAATGATATAATGCGCGCTCTGATTGGCTAGAGTTTATGAACTATTTCCCCATGGGCTGCACGCTCTCGTCAACTTCCCACTGGCCTCGTCTGATCACGTGCACGCGCTGTTCGAAATAACATTTGCAACATTTGCAACGCAAATTTTGGAAAAAATGTTTTTACTCGGGCACTTCTGGAGGAAGCCCTAGTTATAAAATGGGCATTCTTTTTTTTTCCATTGGCCACAAACGGGTTGATTAGTTTCCGAACGCCTATCGAACTAAATCCGAAAGTATGATTCGCTCAAATTAACAAACGGGTCAATTAGTTTCCGATCACGTATCAAATTAAATCCGAAGTATTATTGCTTGGGCCAATGGGCCCCGAACTGCACAGTCTCATGCAGTTCACATCGTACAACGAGCACAACCGAACTGCTTACGGTTACTTATCGGAATATCTTCGTATGCCGAACTCCTTATGGTTACTTTTTGGGATATGTTCGTATTACATGTAAATTGGAACGATACAGAGAAGATTAGCAAGTCGTGAAGCGCTGGAAGAATGGTGATCTTTCCCACCAACTTACAGCATTATCAGTTCTAAAATCTAAGGTTCATTAGCGTGCACATGAGAATGTTATGTTTAAGACTCTTGATTGACACATGTTGTGTTAGCACGTGAATCAACCCGCTCATCAATGAAAAACACTTTAGCAAACTGTTAGGTCTTGTAGTAAAACCATTAGCATGATTGTAAACTGTCTGAAAAGGCATTAGCACCCGTTAATTTACCTGTTTAATGTCTAACCAATGGTCAATGCTTTTAGGAGTAACTAATAGTAATAAACACACGATGATGTGCATACTCTTTCATATTTTTGTGTTAATTTTATGTAAATTTCTGGTACCAATTCCCGATGTTCTCGCAGATAAGCTGCACCCCCAACTTTGGATCGCGATTTTCGGGGAAAAAGTGTGGCTTTTACGCCGGTGAATATGGTAGTCAACTCACATCCATGCGCCCATAGCATTATAGAAGCACTCGAGAAAATATAAAGAACTCTTAACAAGCTAGAGTCGCACTCGGCTACACCTCGTGCCACTCTTACGCTCGTTAAGAGTTCTTTATATTTTCTCTCGTGCGTCTATAATGCAATGGGTGCATGGACGCTCGTTGACTAATTGATAATGACAGTACATTGAGCTGCCAACTTTTTAGCTGGAGCCCGCTTCTTATAAACCCAGTGACGACCCTGAGTACAGTAGAATCCCGCTATCTTAAACACGATGAGAACAATAGGTTGAGATAGCAAGCTCCAAATCCATTTTGTCCATACAAATATAAAGTATATAATTTCAGAGGGTTTAAAATAAGATTGAGATAGCAGGGTTCTACTGTATAGTATAATCAAGTAGCTCAACATTTCAAATATAACTTAAAATCTCCTTGAGTGAATTTTGAATGTTTTGATTTCCATAGGCTAATGTGGTCTGCATCGTCTATGACATCACAGATGAGGAAACAATTGAGAGGGTAAGTACATGATTGTCTTGAAGATGACAGAAAAAGAGACTTGAAAATTTTATTTGAAATTTGAATCTATCTACATTTATCTAAAAGCTTTATAGTATTATATTATTGCCAGAATTAACAAAAGTCACTCAAATGAGTGAATGTGTCTACTACTAGTTATAAATGTCAAAATATGTTATGTGAGAAGAGTTCCCATATATACACTGTATAGGCAAATGTTTAGGCAAACGCAATCTGTCACGGTGGCGAAACGGCCGTAATTCATGGAATTACGGTACATGTAGGTCCCAGTCTTTTCTCTTTTGTTAACATTATGGACAGACTTACATCTGGAGATACTTCATGTCAGATTTCATACATATTACTTTATCAATATAGTGACATTTCACTAATTTCGACAGAGTCTGACATGAAGTACATGTATCTTCCGGTATTAAACTCGACACAAAAAGGAATGTATATGCATGCATGCAGCGTAAATATAATATCACATGCTTGTAATTGCACATACCACTGGTATGGCTTTCAGTAGTTGAATCACATACATACATGTACATACGTACATATATCATTTGTAAAGCGCCTATACCATTAACTCTTAGGCTTTATTTAATATGTTCTACAATGTATGTCATGTTAAAAAATGTTCTTTGAATTGTCTCAATTCTTTTCAGATAACAAGTGTATGGCTGCCTCTTATTAGAAATATCACTGAGGATGAAGACAAAGTAAAACCAGTTGTTATTGTTGGCAACAAGGTAAAATTGATTCCCTCCCTATCCCCTCCCCCCCCCCCCCCCCCCCCCCCCCCAAAAATGTGATAAACACTGATATTTGTATTTGACTTCTTATCTAGTCTGATCTGTCTGACACCAGTACAATGGATGTAAGTATTAAAACATGTTATCTTCACGTGTGAAGATATCAATTTATTTTTCGAAGAAGAGAAATATAGATATTTCATCAATAATTATATATTTTAAAAATGAAGTTATCACATTCATTAATAATTCATGAGGAAAACACTAGAAATCATAACCGTGTCAGAGCTTGTATTTTTGATACAAATACAAAATCGTCTTCATTTGCATAGACTTTAACTTTGATTTTGCCTGCGACTCAACATTGTATTTCCCATACAGTACGGCCGGCCGCTCATATTGTATCTATTACGTAACAATTTTGTCCAATACTCCAGTTTTGCGTTGTTTAGAGATGACCGCTGTCCTTGACAAAAGACACATTTGTACAGGCTTAGCCTCGATTCAGAAAACAGTCCGTGCAATTCAAAGATGTTTCTATTGTTTCGTGTCAACATTTTTTCGTGTTCTTGTTGATATTTGTGAATAATTTACACTGACTCGAGGCTAACCCTGTACAATAAGTACAGTGGTTTTACAATGGGATCTGTGAACGCGAAAAGGGACTATTTTGAGTCGGGACCTCATTTTATTCATGCAATATTATTTCCAAATAGAAATAGAGGATATTACATGGGCTCGCGGAGATATGAATTTTATCTTCGAGTGTTGATGATATCTCTCACGAGTGAGAGATATTCAACACGAGAAGATAAAATTCGTATCTCCAAGCGACCATGTAATATTCTGTTTATTATATAATTATCGATGAAACATTTTTTTTGTTTTGAAATAATTTTTACTTTACGATATGATATCTTCACATGTGAAGATAACATGTTATCTTCACGTGTGAAGATATCAATTTTTCGAAGGAGAGAAATATAGATATTTCATCGATAATTATATAATAATGTGTATTAATGTTGTCTGCTTTCAGGTTGTTCTCCCTATCATGAATGATTATACTGAAGTGGAGACATGTATAGAGGTACCTAGCAGTAGCATATTCATGTATTAATGATACATACAGGGAGTTTTTAACAGCAGGAACGGCAGTGTTGGATCTGATCTGATTTGCACCACACAAGATGGAAATGAAAATATATAATGTTCAACTATAATAAGTTGTAATACATGTAGTTGAAAGAGACAAAAGGAGAGAGAAAATTAATACAAATGGGATGATTTTTATCACCCAGATATGAACAATAATATCATAAGATTTACTGTGATAAATATTACAAATACAAAAACATGTTTTGTTTCAGTGTTCCGCAAAAAGTTTAAAGAATATATCAGAAATGTTTTATTATGCCCAAAAGGCTGTACTGCATCCAACAGCACCACTATACTTACCAGAAGAAAAACAGGTACAGAATGAATGTGAATGTACAGACCATAGGCTTACCAAGCTCGAGGTGGGGTTCCTGTGTTGGTTGGTTGGGGTTCCTGTGGTGAGTTCTGTTCGCTAAACCATGTGAATTTGCAGAAAGTGGTGTCCCATTGGAATGTCAAGAATGCATTTTTCTGTTGAAATTGCCTCTGACCTACACCGTAGGGAATATTTTGCTCCAAAGAAGGTTCACAAGAAAAGTATTCCCCATGGGGTAGACCAGAGGATCGACCTCAAATTTGGCAAGGGCATAGTTTAATCATTGATCTTTCGTATCCCCGAAGTAGATGAGTAAGAGCTTTAAAAAACGGTGAATTTTGGTGAGAATACGGACTGAGGTAGCATTCGGATGGCTCGAAGTTGCTTGCCTTGTGTAAATTTACCTACACGATGCACGTGAAAACCACCACCAGGAAATGTCAAATAACTCGCTTAAAACACCTCGTACGAACAAACGACACACACAGCTGAAAGGAAGGATGAATAAAGTTTGTTTTGGTACTTTATTGGAAACTAAAACCTCCTAAAAACCTTTAACATTTCAACCTAAAAACGGCAAATTCACATCAGTTTAGCGAACAGAACTCACCACAGGAACCCCAACCAACTAACACAGGATCCCCACCTCGAGCTTGGTAAGCCTGTGTACAGACAGGCATGGTTTTAGTTGGGCTACCTGTGTTGTTTATGACACAGGTAGCCCAAGCATTTATTTTGTACATGTAGCTAGTTGTAGTGGCAAATATAATAGATATGATTATGTTGTGTATATTTTGTGGAAACCATTTATCTTAGCTAGACTGGAATGATTTTTCCTCTTTTTCTATCAAGTTTCTTTTCATTTTTTCAGTTAAAACCACTTTGTGAGAAAGCACTTACAAGAATATTTACAGTGAGTATTGTACATGTAGATTATCTGACAGTACAAGTCACTTTGGATCACCCAAAAGTATACAACTGATTGAGATTACTTTATTATCTTGTGTCTAGATATCAGATACTGACGGCGATGGGATACTTAATGACACAGAATTAAATAATTTTCAGGTTGGTATACATGTTGTGGTTCAAAATGATTTTTGGTTCAAATTATTTTGAACTGGTTCAATTTGTTTTGAACTGGTTCAATTTGTTTTGAACTGGTTCAAATCATTTTGAAGGAAGGCTTTATACAATGTATCAAGTACCTTGGGGTTAGGTTTAGGGTTAGTATCGAGGAAGGCTTTATATTAAGTACCTTGGGGTTAGGTTTAGGGTTAGTATTGGGGAAGACTATATAGTAATGAAGTACCTAGGGGTTAGGGTTAGTATTAGGGGAGACTTTATCTTAGGTTTAGGTTTATTAATAATGTGCAATGCATTACTGCCAACGAAATCTTGGATGGTCAAGTGGTTTCTAAGCAAGCCAAAGGGATAAGAGGTTTAGTTCTTTTTAGGACCCCCCCCCCCCCCCCCCCCCCCCCCTAAAATTCCAAATTAAACCAGTTCAGTTTAAATTAAACCCCCCCCCCTAAATTTAAAATTAAACCAGTTCAATTTAAATGAACTGTTTAATTTAAATTGAACTGTAAATTAATCATATAAATGAATGTAAAATTGTGAAGTTTCGTTGAGATCTCACGTTGTTTTTAAATAATATTTTATTGGAAAAAAAGTTTAAATTAATCATATAAATGAAATTAAAATTGTGAAATTTCGTTGAGATTGATGTAAAATAGAAAAGTTAGGGATGTTTGAATTTAAGATATTTTCCAAAGACCGCCCAACATACATACTTTTGGAAAATTTCTAAGTTTCAAAATTTAATAACTTTTCTATTTTACATCAATCTCAACGAAACTTCACGGTTTTACACTTATTTATATGACAAATGTAATGGTGGCCTTTTTTTCCAATAAAATAATTATTTAAAAATGTTGTGCCAACGTGAGATGGGTGTATTACTTCTGTTGTTTGTACCACTAACATAACAGCTGCATGCTGAATGCTTCTTTTCTCTTCCAGAGACATTGCTTTAACTCACCTCTACAAGGCCAAGGATTACAAGATGTCAAAAATGTAGTTAGAAAAAATATTGAAAGTGGACTCAGAGATGGTGGACTTACTCTTGGGGGTATAGACAGTAGTGTTACATGGGAGGGGAGGGCATCATGGGATTTAATCATTTACTGATAATAATGAATTATTATTTCTTTTAGGTTTTCTATTTCTTCACACATTATTTATACAAAGAGGTCGACATGAGACAACATGGACTGTACTTAGAAAGTTTGGTTATGGTGAAGACTTACAGCTTAGAGATGACTACTTTTGTCCTCCTGGGTAATGACGCTTGAATAAGATTTAATTATCTACAACTTAGCAGCAAAATAAAAATAATTAATTTATTTTTATTTTGCATAATAATAGATTGGAATTCCTACAGCATGTCTTGCCCACAGGGAACCCAACCATTTCTTCTGAGGCAATTCAAAATAAAAAGATATGCATCTTTTTGATGGGCATCCTGTGGTAGAATATATTATATTGGTCTCCCTGTGGTCCTATAATGTAATCTTTCACTCTCAGTATTGTAAATAGCTTGTCACAATGTGATTCTGCAAGTCATGTACCCACTACCACAGGAAACCCAATATATTACTCCAACCACAGGAAGCCCCCATATGCTCTACCACAGGAAGCCCAATATATATTACCCCCATATGCTCTACCATAGCCTGCGTAGCCCGGCGCTGGGAAGAAAAGAAGGGGAAGAGAGGGGGAGGGGAGGGGAAGGGGGACTGGGGAGGAGGGGGAAGGACGGGGAGTGGGGATTGGGGAGGAGAGGAGGTAGGGAGCGCCTGCCGCCATCCTATTGTTTGCTCGTATTTCTACGTGCTCTCAGAGAACGTAGAATTCCCATTGGTTGAGAAGGAGAAGGTGTCGAGTGATGACGAGCAGTACTTAACAGACGTTGTAAATTTAGCTCTGGTACTATTGTAACAACAACAACATGACCACAAAGGATTTATTAATTTATCGTAATAGTAGCGTCATTACGTCTAACGGCTTCTTCTCTCTCCGGCTCGTGGAACAGTATTGATACTGGTTTATAGATGATATACTTTCTGGAAAGTATTCGATTGTATGCCTCTGCCGAATGTACCACGGACAAAAAGTGGCGGGAATTGACGAAGCTACGGTTTACAAAGCACACGAGACTCAGTGCGCTGTTCACAGACTTCAAAGACAGTCATCCCGATATCACTAAGGCCTTCAGCTAGTACAAGTTCCTTCTGTAGGAAGGTTTAAATATATTTGTGTAAGATTGATGCTTTGTTTATTTTCGTCTCGTCTCGAAGACGTTACATTGTAGCTTACTATTCGAGGTTATTCGATTTCAACTGATAACATAGCCATTTGAATTATTTGACAGCAAACGGAAGTTTGCCAGATTGGATGATTTTTGACAAGCACCATTGACATTTGACGAGAGGCGGATAACGCGCAAACAATAGGATGGCGGCAGGCGCTCCCTCTCTCCTCTCCTCCCCAGTCCCCTCCTTCCCCTCCCCTCCCCCTCTCTTCGCCTCCTTTTTTCCTTTGCGCCGGGCTACGCAGGCTAGCTCTACCACAGGAAGCCCAATATATTACCCCAATGTGCTCTACCACAGGAAGCCCAATATATTTCCTCCATATGCTCTACCACAGGAAGCCCAATATGTTACCCCCATATGCTCTACCACAGGAAGCCCAATATACCCCCATATGCTCTACCACAGGAAGCCCAATATATTAGCCCATATGCTCTACCACAGGAAGCCCAATATATTACCCCATATGCTCTACCACAGGAAGCCCAATATATTACCCCAATGTGCTATACCACAGGAAGCCCAATATATTACCCCAATATGCTCTACCACATGTACAGGAAGCCCAATATATTACCCCATATGCTCTACCACAGGAAGCCCAATATGTTACCTCCATATGCTCTACCACAGGAAGCCCAATATATTACCCCCAGATGCTCTACCACAGGAAGCCCAATATATTACCCCCTATGCTCTACCACAGGAAGCCCAATATATTACCCGCACATGCTCTACCTACCACAGGAAGCCCATTAGTATATATATTTATTTTTTCTTAATGGCTGGGCTGCCTGTGTCTTGCCCTGCAAACATTTGCTGCTATGAAAACCCTCGTTAGTTTTGACAATCAACAGTACATGTGTCTTTATTTGTTGTGTGGGATTGATATTTTACACAGGATTGAGGTTGGTGTTGACAACACAGTAGAGCTTTCTGATGCTGGATATGAGTTCTTTATTGACCTGTTTCACAAGTATGACAAGGTACTAAGGGACACAAGTACTGTAATTACGTGTATGATCATATCTAGAGTACTCTGACTACACTTTTTGTAGTATTCGAGTTCTTAGAGCAATGGGAATGAACAAGTACATAGCTGGAATGTCAAAGAATATCTGGAAATAAATATTGTTAAATGAGATGATTAATGATAATAATAAATGTTATTCTTCAGTAGAAAATAAGGGCAATATTGTTTGTCTAATTTCCATTTGTTGATAGGATCGAGATGAAGCTCTGAATCCAGTGGAACTCAAGGTGAATTTTGTAATAATAATAATGATAATAATACAACACAGACGCGAATATTGCATTGGACTTATCATATCCACAGATGTATAAAATCTTGTTCTACTATATTTTCAAGACACCAGTAAGTTTGGCTGAGAAAATCAAAGATTTAGTCTACGCAAATCAAGACGATTTTGTATCAAAATTACAAGCTCTGCAACATATTGTGTTTTCCTCATGAATTATTAATGAATATGATAAATAATATTGTGTTCTTATTGTCTGTTTGATTGATGTCTTAGAACCTGTTTTCACTGTGTCCATCCATGCCTTGGGGTGACGAAGTTATCAGTTCTGCAGAGACCAATGAACAAGGATGGGTAACCTTACAAGGATTTCTTGCACAATGGTTGTAAGTTCTACCTCAGGTTTTGTCCGTTACTGGAGTTTCATCTCTGTATCATTTACAAGTACATGTATCACTACCGGTACTATTTATTGTTTGTGTGTTTTCTTGTTCTCTGATATTCATATATATGGAAGCATGGTGTAAAAGACATGTGAATTCTTTTATGATTTCTGTATAGACTGACGACATTCTTGGACTACACAAGGACATTTGCATATCTGGCATATTTTGGTTATACACACGGAGAGACAGAGACACATTTGTCTACGGCTATCACAGGTTACTAGAATAATAATATATCAAATGCCAACATTGATATTCTATTGTTATATTATTATTATTCTTGCAACAATGTTCTTAGGGATGCCTGTTTCAGTCAATACTCCAGTTTCGAGTTGTTAAGCGATAACCGCTGTCCTTGACAAAAGACGCATTTGCTCAGGCTTAGCCTCAATTCAGTGTAAATTATTCACAAATATCGAGGAGAACGTGAAAAAGTGTTGACTTTCAACAATTTTTAATTGCACAGGTTATTCTCTGGATTGAGGCTAAGCCTGAGCAAATGCGTCTTTTGTCAAGGAGTACAGCGGTGTCTAAACAAACTCGAAACGGGAGTATTCAATGTTTATGAAATTAAAGTGAATTAATAATACCGGTAATTCAATAAAAGCATATTAATTAACAAGTTAGATCAAATAATAATAATCACGATCTGAAATTCTAAGGAATTCATTGAAAATGGATGCTGGCATATAGTATAAATGACTTTAAATCTCTTAGTGTGATCACAGCCATATTACAACTAAATAGAATACTAAAAACATTACAATGTATCATCTATGAATACTAAAAACATTACAATGTATCGTCAATGAATACTAAAAACATTACAATGTATCATCTATGAATACTAAAAACATTACAATGTATCGTCAATGAATACTAAAAACATTACAATGTATCATCTATGAATACTAAAAACATTACAATGTATCATCTATGAATACTAAAAACATTACAATGTATCATCTATGAATACTAAAAACATTACAATGTATCATCAATGTATGAATACTAAAAACATTACAATGTATCATCTATGAATACTAAAAACATTACAATGTATCATCTATGAATACTAAAAAAAAACATTACAATGTATCATTTATGAATACTAAAAACATTACAATGTATCATCTATGAATACTAAAAACATTACAATGTACTAAAAACATTACAATGTATCATCATGAATACTAAAAACATTATGAATACTAAAAAAAAACATTACAATGTATCATCTATGAATACTAAAAACATTACAATGTATCATCTATGAATACTAAAAACATTACAATGTATCATCTATGAATACTAAAAACATTACAATGTATCGTCTATGAATACTAAAAACATTACAATGTATAAAAACATCATCTATGAATACTAAAAAAAACATTACATTACAATGTATCATCTATGAATACTAAAAACATTACAATGTATCGTCTCTATGAATACTAAAAACATTACAAAAACATATCATCATGAATACTATGAATACTAAAAACATTACAATGTATCGTCAATGAATACTAAAAACATTACAATTATCAAATGAATATCATCTATGAATACTAAAAACATTACAATGTATCATCATCTATGAATAATACTAAAACATTACAATGTATCATCTATGAATTACAATGTATCATCATCTATGAATACTAAAAACATTACAATGTATCATCTATGAATACTAAAAACATTACAATGTATCATCTATGAATACTAAAAACATTACAATGTATCATCTATGTAATGTACTATGAATACTAAAAACATTACACATGTATGTATCATCAATGAATACTAAAAACATTACAATGTATCATCTATGAATACTAAAAACATTACAATGTATCATCTATGAATACTAAAAACATTACAATGTATCATCTATGAATACTAAAAACATTACAATGTATCATCTATGAATACTAAAAACATTACAATGTATCATCTATGAATACTAAAAAAAACATTACAATGTATCATCTATGAATACTAAAAACATTACAATGTATCATCTATGAATACTAAAAACATTACAATGTATCATCTATGAATACTAAAAACTAAAAACATTACAATGTATCATCATTACAATGTATGAATACTAAAAACATTACAATGTATCATCTATGAATACTAAAAAAAATTACAATGTATCATCTCTAAAAACATTACAATGTATCACTAAAAAAACATTACAATGTATCATCTATGAATGAATACTAAAAACATTACAATTATCATCTATGAATACTAATACTAAAAAACATTACAATGTATCATCAAATACTAAAAACATACAATGTAAAAACTAAAAACATTACAATGTATCATCATCTATGAATACATTACAATAAAAATCATCTATGAATACAAAAACATTACAATGTATCATCTATGAATACTAAAAACATTACAATGTATCATACTATGTATCATCTATGAATACTAAAAACATTACAATGTATCATCTATGAATACTAAAAACATTACAATGTATCATCTATGAATACTAAAAACATTACAATGTATCATCTATGAATACTAAAAAAAAACATTACAATGTATCATCTATGAATACTAAAAACATTACTAAAAAATACTAAAAACATTACAATGTATCATCTATGAATACTAAAAAAAACATTACAATGTATCATCTATGTATCATTACAATGTATCATCTATGAATACTAAAAACATTACAATGTATCATCTATGAATACTAAAAACATTACAATGTATCATCTATGAATACTAAAAACATTACAATGTATCATCTATGAAAACATAATGTATCATCTATGAATACTAAAAACATTACAATGTATCATCTATGAATACTAAAAACATTACAATGTACATCTATGAATACTAAAAAAATTACATGTATCATGAATACTAAAAACATTACAATGTATCATCTATGAATACTAAAAACAATGTATCATCATCCTCTATACTAAAAACATTACAATGTATCATGAATACTAAAAACATTACAATGTATCGTCAATGAATACTAAAAACATTACAATGTATCATCTATGAATACTAAAAACATTACAATGTATCGTCTATGAATACTAAAAACATTACAATGTATCATCTATGAATACTAAAAACATTACAATGTATCATCTATGAATACTAAAAACATTACAATGTATCATCTATGAATACTAAAAACATTACAATGTATCATCTATGAATACTAAAAACATTACAATGTATCATCTATGAATACTAAAAACATTACAATGTATACTAAAAACATCTGTATGAAATACTAAAAACATTACAATGTATCATCTATGAATACTAAAAACATTACAATGTATCGTCAATGAATACTAAAAACATTACAATGTATCGTCAATGAATACTAAAAACATTACAATGTATCATCTATGAATACTCATTACAATGTATCAATGAATACTAAAAACATTACAATGTATCATCTATGATACTAAAAACATTACAATGTATCATCTATGAATACTAAAAACATTACATTACAATGTATCGTCGATGAATACTAAAAACATTACAATGTATCATCTATGAATACTAAAAACATTACAATGTATGAATAATAAAAAAAAACATTACAATGTATCATCTATGAATACTAAAAACATTACAATGTATCATCTATGAATACTAAAAAAACATTACAATGTATCATCAATGAATACTAAAAACATTACAATGTATCAAAAAAAACATTACAATGTATCATCTATGAATACTATCATCTATCATCTATGAATACTAAAAACATTACAATGTATCATCAATGAATACTAAAAACATTACAATGTATCGTCAATGAATACTAAAAACATTACAATGTATCGTCTATGAATACTAAAAACATTACAATGTATCGTCGATGAATACTAAAAACATTACAATGTATCAATGTCAATGAATACTAAAAACATTACAATGTATCGAATACTAAAAACATTACATTATGAATACTAAAAAACATTACAATGTATCATCTATGAATACTAAAAACATTACAATGTATCATCTATGAATACTAAAAACATTACAATGTACAATGTATCAATGTATCGTCGATGATTACTAAAAAATCATTACAATGTATCGTCAATGAATACTAAAAACATTACAATGTATCATCTATGAATACTAAAAACATTACAATGTATCATCTATGAATACTAAAAACATTACAATGTATCGTCAATGAATACTAAAAAACATTACAATGTATCGTCAATGAATACTAAAACTAAAAACATTACAAAAACATTACAATGTATCGTCGATGAATACTAAAAACATTACAACATGTATCATCTATGAATACTAAAAAAAATTTACAATGTATCATCTATGATGAAAAACTAAAAACATTACAAAAACATCAATCGATGAATACTAAAAACATTACAATGTATCATCTATGAATACTAAAAACATTACAATGTATCGTCAATGAATACTAAAAACATTACAATGTATCATCAATGTATCATCAATGAATACTAAAAACATTACAATGTATCGTCGATGAATACTAAAAACATTACAATGTATCATCGTCAATGAATACTAAAAAAAAAACATTACAATGTATCATCTATGAATACTAAAAACATTACAATGTATCATCTATGAATACTAAAAACATACAATGTATCAATGAATACAAAAACATTACAATGTATCGTCTGAATGAATACTAAAAAAAAACATTACAATGTATCGTCAATGAATACTAAAAAAACATTACAATGTATCGTCTATGAATACTAAAAACATTACAATGTATCATCTATGAATACTAAAAACATTACAATGTATCATCTATGAATACTAAAAACATTAAAAACAACAATGTATCATGTATCATCTATGAATACTAAAAACATTACAATGTATCATCTATGAATACTAAAAACATTACAATGTATCATCTATGAATACTAAAAACATTACAATGTATGTATCATCTATGAATACTAAAAACAAAAACATACAATGTATCATCTATGAATACTAAAAAACATTACAATGTATCGTCAATGAATACTAAAAACATTACAATGTATCATCTATGAATACTAAAAACATTACAATGTATCATCATTACAATGTATCGTCAATGAATACTAAAAACATTACAATGTATCATCTATGAATACTAAAAACATTACAATGTATCATCTATGAATACTAAAAACATTACAATGTATCATCGATGAATACTAAAAACATTACAATGTATCATCTATGAATACTAAAAACATTACAATGTATCGTCGTCATGAATACTAAAAACATTACAATGTATCATCTATGAATACTAAAAACATTACAATGTATCGTCTATGAATACTAAAAACATTACAATGTATCATCTATGAATACTAAAAACATTACAATGTACTGTATCATCTAAACTAAAAACAACTATTACAATGTATCATGAATACTATGTATCGTCAATAAAAACATTACAATGTATCATCTATAAAAAAACATTACAATGTATCATCATGAATACTAAAAACATTACAATGTATCATCTATGAATACTAAAAACATTTACATTACAATGTATAAAAACATTACAATGTATCATCTATGAATACTAAAAACATTACAATGTATCGTCAATGTATGAATACTAAAAACATTACAATGTATCGTCAATGAATACTAAAAACATTACAATGTCTATCTAAAAACATTACAATATGAATACTAAAAACATTACAATGTATCGTCGATGAATACTAAAAACATTACAATGTATCGTCAATGAATACTAAAAACATTACAATGTATCATCTATGAATACTAAAAACATTACAATGTATCATCTATGAATACTAAAAACATTACAATGTATCGTCTATGGATGCTAAAAATACTTAATTCTCACACAAGACAGAACTTATTCAACTTTTAATTCAGTGCTTCCTCTTGTTTGATGGTTGTTAACATCTTGTCTAACTAATGTTTGTGTCTTTTAGTCTGTGTTCCTATGCCTTTTCCTATAGTCTACACTGTTTCTAGACTCATTCAGACCAGAAAAAGGCACAAAACATATCTTCAGTACCCAGAGAGTGGGCTAAACTGGGCAGTTTCTAAACTGGGTACAGATAGCCATGATTACTGCACAAGTCAAAGAATAATTATAATGAATAATAATATAATGATTATTTTCTGGGCTCAATGTTGAATTTCTTCTAGTATTCATTTCTTTATTACATTCTCATGCTTGCAAAACCATTCACATTCATTTGAGATTGAGTTATTAATTGATCAATGTACCTTTAAAACATTACATGTACTAATTCATATTTGATAAATTAATAAATCAATCAATAAATATATCAATAAATAAAATATTGTTAATTTTACTGACATCCTAATAATAAATATTGTTTCATTTTTCATCTGTATTTGACATTTTTCTTTTACAGTGCATTTCACATACTTTTGATGAGCAACGTTCAAAGTTCATCACCATTAAAATACTAAATAACTTTTTAAGCTTTTTGTCATAATCATTTCTTTTTCATTAGAATAACGATACGTTTTGTTAAATTTTGTAACATTTAAAATAATATCTTGGCAAAGTTAAATCAATAATATTTGTTGTTTTTGTTTATTTTTAATTCATTTTATATTGTGTCATCATCGTCAGTGGATTAATCAATCTGATGATGATGATAATGGTAAAAGATGTGATAATGGTGGATGATGATGATGATGTGATGATGATGATGATAATAATAGTGGTGGATGATGATGATAATGGTGGATGATGATGATGTGATGATGATGATAATGGTGGATGATGATGATGTGATTAATATTATTATTATTATCATTCAGTGATGGTGTTGCTTGATTTGTTACAGTCACACGCAGCAAGTCGATTGATATTCAGAAGAAATCGACTTCACGTTCAGTCTTCCAGTGTTATGTTTTTGGTCCACCAGGAGTAGGAAAGGTAATATTAAAGACAGTAGTAGTGTTAGTTTGGTATTAATTAGCTCCTAATGTATGTTTGTCTACAGGGCCGTACACAGCACAGGGGAGGGGGGGGGGGGGGGGGGGGGGGGGGGGGGGGGAGGGGGGGGGGGGGGGGGGGGGGGGGGGGGTGGCAGTTGCCCCCCTAGCAAGGCGAAAAAGATACCAAAAAGTACTGAGAACTGTACTATTTTTATTTATTTTTTGCTATTATATACGTACTGTCCCCCCTTGAATTTTGGGTTATGTACGGCCCTGGTCTACCTCTATCCCTTCCTTCTGTCTGCCTTCCATTCTCAATCTCTCTTTTCCTCTTCCTTTTTCCCTTCCTTTCTCCCTTGACATACAGGGTTCACAGAAATGAGTTGACACACAAAGGCAAACTTATAGCCAGGACAGACAGCTACTTTTGTCTTGATAGATGACAGAATTCTGGGCTTCTACTAAGAAGTGTATATTGCTTTCTACCATCTACATTCCATTCTTCCATACCACATTCTCATTTCATTTCTCTCTCTCTTTCTCATAATTCCATGTTTTCTTTTTCTTCATCCCTCCTCAATATGTATGTTTATTGCCCTAACACTGTCATTTTAGCCATTTACATGTATAAGATTGTTTGAGAAGTAAACTAAGCTATTGTTCTTCTATATTGTAGACTGCATTCCTTCAATCATTTCTCAATAAAGCAGTAAAGGTAAATGTAAGTGCAGATAATTCCATATGACTGTGAACAACTTATGGCATATACATGCTGGTACTGCGCTGCGCTGTGACCAAGATGTTTTCAAGTTATGAACAAGTCAGTGCCGTGACTGTCACACGAAGTCTGCTCCATATACATGTATTGTGAATTAGCCATACCATATACATTCATTTGCTAAAAGATACACTAAATACCTTCTATAATACACCTGTGTGTTGCAGGGGTGTAGGGAGGGTTGTATAATGGAGGTTTGGTTGTTGTTGTTAGTCATTAGGATCAGACAAGATGGTCTCTCATTATGTCATTAACCTGACAGAAGTACACAGACAGGAGAAATATCTCGTGGTAAGAATATCCTACATCACTATTTAGGCCATGTTCACACAGCTTAAACTAGATCAGTCGTGAGCGTCCACGATCGATTCAAACGTGTTCACACTACATTTTAGATCGCTCATGAGCAGTTTAAACTATACCCAAAAAGAACTGTTCTATTTTAGATCAAACTAAAGTAAACCGATTTAGTTGCCAGTATGAATGACAACCACTCATGAGTGATCTACTTTGGACTAGTTTAGTTCGATAAAAGGCCAGAATTTCTGCCAAAATCCAAGTTTTATCTAAGACTAGGGGTTCTAACTTAAGCCACAGATTGGATAATTTTGACCCACTTATATGCGCTCTTGGGGTTTCTCAGAGTCCAATGGTTATTGTCAAAGTGTTGTTTTTATAGTTGCGTGAGATTGACTGGGAGAGCTCTGGTTTACTTCTTCATGATAGAAGATGTGATGTAGCATGCTTTCTGTATGACTCTACTGATGCAGCATCATTTGCACAAGTTGTACAACTACAAGAGGTATGTCCGTACGGCATGTCATCGCACAGACTGATTGCCATCTGTCTAAATCTGCCTTACCAAGCATAGTAGAGTATTGAGGCACTTATTGGTGTAGGGGAGCTTATTGCAATAAACAAAAGGGGGTGTTGATTAGAAAGGGGGATATTTATTAGAAAGGGGGATATTTATTAGAAAGGGGGATATTTATTAGAAAGGGGGATATTTATTAGAAAGGGGGATATTTATTAGAAAGGGGGTGCTAAATCAAATTATTATGGTACAAATATTAAACTTGACAGCTAAAAATCATTGATTTGACCAACATTTTGTATGCAATTCTTTTGATCAGAAACTCCCCAAGACAGTCCCTTGTTTGTTTATTGCTACCAGAAGTAAAATCTCAGTAGTTAGACAGGTAAGATATACTGTCAATACATTCACCTTTTTTGCTCTACATAACGTACATGTATACAGTAATCTACACTCATGCATGGCTACGTACTGTGGTTATATCAGAGTATAGAAGAGACCCTGGGAGTCGCACAACACTAGAGACACAAGAAAAACACTTGGCTGCACTTCAAATTGCTTCTCTCTTGCTCTACAACTCTCATTGGTTCAAAAGCCACACTTAAATACTGATACCAATCTCTGTTGTAGGAGTATGAACTACAACCAGCTATGTATGCCTCCCTTAACAAGTTACCTGCACCTGTGGTGAGTATTGCTTGTTACATTCTCCTTTGTGACCGAATGTAGTGCTTTACCACTGTTCACATATTACATCATGAGGCTGCGCTCGTGATTCCACTTGAGTTTTGAACATTTTATGACATCAAGAGTGTGTCAATAAAAGTACAGATAACTCAAAACCATCTGCAATTTGTTAAATAGAGTCGAGTGGGAAGTAGTTACGGTATGGATCGAGCCATGTGGTGACGGTACCATGCTGTGATCATGCCGTATGCAAGCATTCTGATTGGTTGAGCGATGATTTTGTGCACTGTGATAGAATGTCTTCAATTCCATACTGTGACAATAACTCCATGCCGTAGGTTTCCCACTCATACGAAAACGACTCTATTGAGTGGTACGAGACCATCATGGTGATTGATAGGTTACACTAACAAAGGTGAAAGCTTCTAATAAATAATTTTTGTATTTTATTTCCACAGCCTTTTAGTGAAAAACCAGAAGAAAATCAAGATATCTACATCAAATTATCACAAATGGCAGTTTATCCGTAAGAAAAGCAATTTCTTTCTGATTGAGTTTGGGCTTCCTGTGGAAGAATTTTACACAGGCAACCCATATGATTGTTTTTTTCTGTATTTGTTGCAGTCATTTATGTGGTCCAAATACAGATAGCATGGGGTCATTTTGGTTACTTGCTGGAGTTGGTGCCACTGCTGTTGCTTTATTTGCCTTCATTGCATACCGATACTTACGTAAAAGTGGTGGAACAACATGACCTTGGCAAGTCATCATAGTCTTTATTCAAATATTAAACAGATGTTTTTAACCTTTGGTCATGTGGAGAGTGCCACACCTACAGTCTGAGTTTCACTTTCCCTATAAAACACATTCACTGGAATAGGATCAATCAGGTCAATGCTTTCTCCCTAGCAATGGCTACTGGGGTGTATCTGCAGTCACATTTCTCTGTATTTAACTTATGAACTTTTATCTTGAGAGACAAAAATGTGATCAGTTTTAGCTTGAACAGTTTTCCACTTTTCCTCTCGTTTTTCCCTCGATCTCATTAATTGTACACATTTATAACCAGGAATAAGTGGCCTACTGTTTAGGTAATGTTACAACATTTTTCTTCCAAAGGGGAAAATTTTAGAACTCTGAAATCGAATCATGAAGTTACATGTATTCATGTTTCTCTGCTGTTCCTGTCATTGCTAGTTTAGGATTTGAATGCCTTTTATTTTGCCAGGAATTTTAAGTGATCTTAGAATATTCCATTATTGGAAATAAAACAAGTTGTGATGAATCGTTTTCCTTGGTATTAGTCTGTTGGGTAATAGTGTAGAATAGTGTACCAAATCACTTATTAGCTGACTGTTGACGAACTGACAGTCGGCCAATGGTTTGCCAAACAAACGCGGCCAACAGTTTCCAGACAATTCACCGACAACGGACAAACTACCGACTGTCGGCTGACAATTAAGTGATTTGGTACACTATTCTACACTACTATATATTACCAGTCTGTCGTTGACTTGTGATACAGCGTGTTGTGCTGTTGGCACTGCTGGGTAGAGTGGATAGAACTATATATTGGATAAAACTCGGAGGGGCACTCCAGTTCATCACGTGGCTCGGATGACCATGCATGTAAAATGGTTGTACCTTCTCTCCACACTCCACTACATTGCAACATAGGGGTGTAAAAGAACTCACACCACTGTTCGACTAAGAGTATGAATTGGAATTAAAAGTTCAGTTTCCTTTCCCTGCCACACACATTCGATTGTGTGTGAATTCGTTAGATTAGATATAATGTATTTACTGCACGATTCAAATCGTGTACGACTACTCTCAGTCTGGGAACATTGAAAGTCAGACTCGAGTGTCATTTGGCAAGAATTTTAAAGTTGCCTTTGTTAGACTCGCTTAGTCTCTCTCTTCCATAACTTTCAACAGGAAACCCAGACCATGGGTGCTTTCCATTTGTTCAAAAAATTCGGTTGGGGTGACCGATGCAGAATGGTTTGCTACTGAGTGGAAAAGTTCTTACCAGATGGAATGGGAGCTTACCATTAATGCTTTGATCCAGTTTGGATTTAGAATGTATTCTGTGGGAACCATGAGAACTGGAACCGAGAGATTCCACGAGATTCCATCAAATGGTTCGGAAATTTCCAGCTGGTTCGTTCCAACCAGAATAGTGGACAACCTTGACATTTTTCAGTTGGAATATCTGGAAAATTAACCATACCATTTAATTCCCAACCGAAATTACTGGTTTTTCGAACAAATGTAAAGCACCCCACAAAAGATAACCAGATGCCTGCAGTGGAGGGTAGCACTATATGAAAATTGCAGCCAGTTGAAAATGAAAAACAGAGTGATTTGTGATCCAAATTCAGCTTTGAAATTCAAATAATTTCAAGATTTAGATTTTTATCAGAGATCACTGATGTTGTTCTTGCAGAAGCCCTTCGATTAGACCTTATTTGCTTGGCGAGTAAATTTCTCTGTTCAAAGCATTTCCCATAAAGCTTAAAATTTCTACTCAAGGGAATATCCGACTGGTCTGCATTGGGACAACAAGGCAAGCGAATAAGGTCTATTACCACCAGTTCTTCTTTGCACCATGATTATCAAAGCATAACACTAGTAATGTAAGTGCAAGGATCAAACTTTTCCATGTTCTTGTCCTTATGCTTGCATTACCCCCATTTTTAGACGATACAAGCTCTTCTGTGTTTGCAACAGACATTGGTTTTATGTCTATTTCACACTTACATAGTTGCAACAGTCAGCTGTGTTATGCAATTAGGGTTGTACCAGTAATATGTGATGAAAGTAGACAGATAGATAACATTTCTTATTACGTATCAACAACACCACCACCAATTTTTTCAGATGACATTTATTTTTTTACATTCTTCAATAGAAGAAACCCAATAGCTTTCCACCAGTGTGCTTTCGTCTGGCTTCCTCGTGGTCCATAATTCCAGTTGATGTAGTTAAAACTATGTAGCTACAAAACCAAACAAAATACAGTGTTATACAAAAATATATGTCCTCATATTCTTGGTTTGCAATCAATCCCCAATCTCGTCCCCAGAGCCTGCGTTACTTTCGACCAGCGGCGAAGAACGTAGGCTCTGGCATAATCCATTTTTGAGACAATTTGATTGGCTCTTCCATTTTAGAAACTACGCACGCGCAAGATTCCGGAAATGAAATATATCCAATGAAAATTGAGTTGTCAAAACAACCCGGTGTCCCAACTTCCGTTCAAAACAAAAATTAACATTTTTCAACGGTTTCATTGACATGTTATTTTCAACATGTCGCCTCGAATATCTAAGCACAGAGAAAAATCCAGTTTATCTAAGCTTATATGTATCTCGAAGTGTCTTGAAAAGTTTTCAAACGAAGCCGTTCAAAATTTACACGAAGCTAGAGTGATGGTTATTCAAAGAACATATGTCGATCGTAAATCTAATCAGTTCTTTAGGCTAGCAACTGAAAGGCGGTGTCAATCGAGGTGCTTACGAATGCGAAAGATTCAAAAGAAATACATTTGAAGGATAGACAACAATAACCAGAGAAGATGAAGATGATAGATTCAAATAATTAACTGATATGTAAAGTAGACACGAGTAAATATAAACCCGTAGGAAGAACTGTTCGCGTATCCTTCTGCTGTAAAACCACTGCTTTTAATAAAGACTTCAGATACTGCGCTTCTTTCACTGTTATATCTTCTTTACCAAGTGCTTTTAAAGCGTACTCTATTCCCTAATGAAACCTTTCGAAGGATTCCACTGAAACTGAATCGACAATTTGAATCGACAACAACTGCCCAGCTAACTTGCGCATGCGCTCTAAAACCGGAAGAACAAGAAATCCTGTTCCCAAAAAATGGATTATGCCAGAGCCTACGTTCTCGCCGCTGGCCGAAAGTAACGCAGGCTCTGGGGACGAGATTGATCAATCCCTTGAGAATCAAGAGATAAAGACACGGCAGCCATGTTGGTTGAACAAACAATAGACACTAATGAGCAATCTTGTTAAAGTTCAACCAAGATGGCCACCGATTACTGTATTAATTCTTATCAATTGCCAGTTATCTCAAATATCAAGATATATCATGCCTAGTAAATACCCTGTTGACTTACCCAAACTGCCTGGATGGGAGGAGATTACTGGCCCAGTGTTCAATATCTCTAACACCAAGATCAAATCGAGGACTGATAACACCACACTGCAAAACAGCAATTCAAATATTGTAGCATGAATTTGCTTTGTCACACCATGTCTATGAAACTGCCTATCAGTGAGGCCTAGTTCAAACGAAGCCACCTCATTATTAGTCGGGCTTCCTGTGGAAAAGCCTGACTCTAAAAATGCAGATTGGTTGTCGTATTCTCTTTGGCTTCAAATCGCAAACTGGGTTCTACAGCGCATGCGCCCTGTGCCGGCTGCTAAGATAATTACTGAAGGCTCTGATCAAGACGACAGACATTCTTCACAAACAAATATTGCTCAAAACAACTCAAATATCGCTCAAATGACCTCACATGTTGAGTTAAATGATGAAATAATGGAGATCAAAGCAAAATGCGAGAAGTTTAAGAAGAGAAATATGCTATCAGTATCGCACATGAGTATCGCACAACTGACACAATATTGAAATCTAAACGAAGTCAATGTCTTCTATACTTTGTATCGCTGTGTAAATTGTGTTGTGGTAAGCTTATAACACTGATAGATCTTTATTTTGCTGAGTTTTGAAATCGGCTCAGTTGTAAGTAAATCACTGATTTGAATGCCCAGAATGCAGGAAATATTGTTCATGATTGTTCGAGTCACCATGGATCACGCTGCGATGTCTAGTTTATTTATATTTGTATTTGGTATGGATATATTTTAATATGGCACCAAATAAACTATTGTCATTGTCATTTCTATGATTTGCCGAGTTTGTGAAATTGATTTTACAAAGAAAGCATGTTCTACCGAGTCATGCATAATCACTGAAGGCTCTAACAACATGCTTTCTTCACAAACCTTGTCAGTTGGAGGAAGGTTACTAGTAAGCTTATGTCGTCTTGTTTTCAAAATAACCACAATAATTCAGAGATATGGATTTATCAATCCAGTACTAGTACTGCAAAGGGTTTAGAGATCTTCAGAACTTAGAACGAATCGAAGTGAGTTGATACACGCAGATACGCGCAGTGAAGAGAACAGTTGTGAGGTTTTCAGACACCAAGCCGAGGTACCTAAACCCATATTTACACTTCATCCAAACACTGTTTAATCATGTCTAGTTTATATATACGCTATCTGTATTTGTATGGATATATTTATGGTACCAAATAAACTATGTCATTGTCATTCTCATTCATGATTCGCTGAGTTTGTGAAATCAGTACTGAAATTGCAAGGTAAGCATATATATTGTTCTACCGAGTCACGCAACAATCGCACTAAGCTACATTTCAGTTAGAAGCCCGACTTCAAGCTAGTAGAGCGTCTAGTCTATTGTTTTAAATGAGAACGGCTCATGATTAGCACGATTAGAACTAGGCCTGAGTCATTGAGAAGATGGTTGAACCTCTCTACAATCCCCTTGGGACAATATTGTGTTGCCAACATATATGTCTGGGACAAAAAAAAAACCTGGCCATTACACAGAGGTGGTTATTGTGGGGAGGTGACTTTTAGTAGGGGTTTGACTCTACATACAAATGTAGTTGAACCTATACCAACATACCCACGTCATAAACAGAGTTAAGTAAAGGTTTTCATTTATGCAAGAGCTCATTTCCAGGAAGTGGGTTGAGAGATTTGGACAAAATGCTCATCACCGTCACTGCTGAAATTGAGCTTAGAAATGAAGGTATCGATGCAGGAACAGTGTAAGTGACTTGTGATCAATGTCCAAACTCTCCTTTAGAAACTAAAGAGCTCACATGAGAATTTGAAATTTGATCAGAGATCACTTACAGTACCGATCGAAACTAACCTCAAACGCGAAGTTAACATATGTTAACGCAAAGCGTGCATTTGGAGTTAACGCAAAACAAACGCAAAGCAAACCTTGCTGATGTTTACGTTTGTTTAGCGTTTACTAAATGAACGCAAAGCAAACGCAAAGTAAACTATTCTATTCTAAACTCGATTGGATTTCATTTTCGAAAGCATTCAAACATCGTTATATATTTACAATGTAATAGAAATTCAGTACAGTTTACCGTAAATGTACAAAATAATGCACACACAAAATACACAAAATCAAACACACTTCAGCAAACTAAATGCGATCAAAGTTAGCCGAAACTAAAAGCGATTTCTGTGTCGAAATCTCATTGATAGAGGACGTGAATTCGAAGACATTTTCGATAAAAGATGACGATGTTTTCGCAAAGAATGAAAGCAACACAACCAACTAGACATCGACTAGACACTTGGCGCCGAGATCTGTCACGTTACGTCACACAAAGAAGCCGCTAATCAGATGACAAGAGAGCAATGGCGGCTCGTAGCGAATGGCTTCGCAAAGTTTGCTCTTCAAAGTCCGAAAAGTTAAATGTACCAGTCGAAGATCAAGAAAAAAATTACCTTATTGAGAAATTGCAATTTATTCCGTCCAAATATGTACAAATATGACATTTCAGAACCAGAAATCTTCCTTTAGTTTCCTTTGTAATTCACATCATTCGTTCGACCTTCGGCTCGGGTTTGTTTACGTTGTTCTTCTCGAGCGCGCGTTTGTTCTGAGTTAACTCCAAACAAACGCAAAGCAAACCCTGGCAAAATTTGTGTTCGTTTGGAGTTAACGAAAAACAAACGCGGTTTGAGGTTAGTTTCGATCGGTACTGTACCTTGTTCTTTCTATGATCAATGTTTTACCTTATTTAGTCTTCCATTGAGGTTGACAACAATCTTGCCAGCACGATGATCATCGACAATTTCAAATTCTCCTATGTAACCTGCAGGATATAAGGACAACAGTTGATACCCTAGTAACTTAGTGATACCCAAAACCATTAACCTTACCATTGTTACATGCAAGTCTTCTGTGTTATAAGGATGACCAATGCCAGTACTGGACAAATTTGAGACTGGACCCAAATTTGTTCCAGGACAGGCATGCATGGCAATGGTACAGATTGAAACAAAAGTTGTATAGCTAACTGCTCTAAAATTGTTACAGATAGCCCAGATCTGTACAAATACTACGCCTAGATGTACCAATGTTTTATCAGACCCTAATTTGTCTGATACTGTATAAACACAGCCCAAGTGTAGCAGAAGCTATAACGGCAGGATGTTAAGTTCTACTACTAGTACTACTTCTTGAATTCAAGTGTATATGATCCTTCAATCAGAACGTGCTTCAGAATGTTTTGACCATACTCTGGACAACGTTCTATTACTTCTATACACTTACATGTACAATACAGACTACAGTATACTCTAATGTAATGTAGATGTACATACACTAGTAACATAGTAAGAACTACTAAGAGGACTGTCTAACTCAAACAAAATCAATAGAAATTGGATTTCCTCAGAATTGCTATAATTACAATCACGAATACCGGAATAGTGCAACAGTCGAAGCAAATCACGTGTAATTTGTCGCGATATTTTATGATTTACTTCAGACTGAGTGTTGGTGCACTTTTCACTGACTTACCGTGCTTCATCATGACACTCAGGAACTTGACGACGACCTTAGAGTTCGGCCTGATAAGGACTTGCCTTTTTCCACGTTTCTCAGCATTACAGATCGACACAAGAGCGTCGTTTAAGACGTTAATTCGCACCATCTTGCCTGTCAAGGATCACAAGATGGCTTACGTTATCTTCTCATAATAATCACAAATCGCCACACAAATAACACAAATAACAAGCCAGAATGCACGAATGACTCATAAACTTTAACATGGAACAATACAGAGAGGAATTGCTCATAAGATGATCAAGATATTGTGAAGATTTTATTACAAACTTTTCTACCTGGTGGAAGTTTAGCCGAGAGAGAGAAAGAACACTCGCCCCAGGCCTCAATATGGAGCGGCGACAGCCTCGTTGTGATGCTTCACCAGGCTTCCCAATCTTAAACATAAACTAATGTAGAGTAACTATTGTTTTTCTCGTAAAAAGTGTCCCAATGTTTACTATTGAACACTCTCTCGACTAGACGGCAAGAAGAAGGACGTGGCAAGGTTTGTTCAACATTGTTCTATGAATCTGCAAAAGTGAATAGGACAAGAAGACCGCGTATTTTGGTGAGAGTCACCTAGGTAACCCCTCTCGTCTTCCTCGCTTCCCTCACTTTCTGCATTCGCAAATACTACATGCACTATGTAAATATTATGACAATGTTTTCGCTACTTTATAACTTCCAATGTTTGTTGAAAAAATCAAGGTAACTTGTAGTCTTGATTTTCGCGTGAAGCCAAGTGGTAGCGTGGGTTCTCCGTGGAACTAAGCATCGATTGAATTAATTTGTGTACAAATATGTTTACGAGGGAGAAGACGAAGAACAAAGTAGACCCTGGTGGAACAAAGAGAGGCAAGAAGAGTCTCAGACCTGCCTGGGAGACACTACTGAATTCACAAGCCAAAGATCAACAACGGCAAATAGCTGATAAGGTACGGTTTTGGAAGCAGCGAGCAATGCACAACAGTGAAGATGATGACAGCGATGACGATTACGATAGGTCAGTATCGCCGAATAGATCTGTCAATCTTTCATCCAGTATGCCAAGAGGTCAGGAGGGTCATTGGAGGGGTGCGAGGGCAAATGGAAGTGCCAAACAAAACGAGAGATTAAGTCGTTCGTGGGGACCAAATAGCTTCCAGCGTTCGAATGGTTTCCAGCAGTCAAATGGCTTACAACATTCAAATGGCTTACTGCATTCGAGTGGAATGCGCAATTCGAATGATTTCTCGCAATCTAATGGTACTCAGGCTTTTGAAGGCATTTGGACAAATGCAAGGGTAAGTCCATCTAAAGGTGACAACACAGTTACAATTGAAGGGGATTTTCAGCTTCATTCCGGTCAGCCACCCATCCCCCATCAACTGGTATCCAAGATACAGAAAGGACAATATGTAAATTTCCAAGAAATGCTTCCAGACAACATCATTAATTCTTCCAGTGGTGCAAAACAGCTTACAGATGAAACGAATAGAGTCAGTGATGTTACAAAGTGGATAGACTGCATGGCCAATTATATTGCTATTATTACACATTCAAGACCAGAGAGGCTACGAGACTTGCTTATCTATCAAAGCCACATCATGCGGCTTATTCGTGACAGTCATGACAAGACGTCATGGCAGAGGTACGATGTTGCTTTCAGGAGAAAGGCTGCACAGAATGGTATGACGAATTGGAGCAATGTCGATGAGAACCTGTGGATTATGGCTTGTTCAGCAGATGCAAGGAAGGCTGTGACGTGCAAGCCATGTATGTCTGTCATGCATGATGCCAGGACATGTCCAATTAATGCTATGGATAGAGATGAAGATGGGAAAGCAAACAAGAAAAATATGTGGTAAGAAAGATCCTTTTTATATTGTTCTCCTTTCTCTATCTATTTCTCCTTGCTCTAGTTTCCCTCTTCCTCTTCCACTTCCCTTTTTTCTTCCTTTTCCTTGTCTCTTCTCCATGAGTTTGGCCATGTCCATAAGACAAGTATGCAGGGTTTAGCAGAACAAGGCAGAGTAAACAGTATCAGGGCAGTAGCTGCCCGGGGGGGGGGGGGGGGGGGGGGGTACTCCCGGAAATTTAGGATAGGGTGTGCCCCCAGGATGTCGAAACCCTGACCCTATTTAAGGATGAAGAATTGGAAAATTCATACCCTTTCCAAGTTAATACTATTCCTTTGGAAATTGCTAATATCAGAAGTACATACGCTGGCTGTTAAGCTAAGTGGATTTTTTAGTCAAAATAAAAAAAGTGTACGCAAATTAAAGATCAGATATTTTATTTTATGGTGAAAAAGCAAAATATAGTACCCAATTTAAGGATCTGGAGGTTCAAAAACTATACCCTATTCGGAGGCACATACCTACATGTATATAGCATAGCGTAGCTGCCAGTTTTTGAGTGGTCCGGTTTTCAAAATTGGGAAAATAATAATATAATCACTCAAGACACACACCATCCCCCAACACCCTGTTTGATTCAAAAAGCGGTCCAGTTGAAACCGGACCAACCGTACTGGCGGCTACGGCCCTTACTCCTGAACATACTGACGGTGCATCCCATAACAAGAGTCACAATACTGAAAATACTCTGGATCTTCTGTGATGTACGTACATGTAGTCAGTAGAAGATAGCATTTGATTTTGATTGTTTATATTTTTTCCAAAGGGGAATAAAAAGTAAGTCTCCTAACAGAAACACACAAGAAAGACCAAGATCAACAAGTCCAACTAGAGCATCACTACTACCAAGACATGGTCTGGAACTTAAGTTTGCATTTGGGTAAGTAATAAAGTAATACTAATGCCACCACAATGAATGTATTATATTCAAACAATGTTGTGTTAATTTTACCACTAGCTGTTAATAAGGGATCATATCTGCCCTCCCTATTCCCACTTCTCCATCCCCTCCCCTCCCTCCCTTCCTACTATACCCTTTTCTCCCCTTTCTTTTCCCTCCCTCCCTTTCTCCCTCCCAATACCCTCTTCTCCCCTTTCTTTTCCCTCCCTTCCTCCCTCCCTCCCTCTCTCCCTATTCCCTCTTCCATTTTAACATTTGTTCTTTTTTCTGTTGATTGACAGTTACCATGGTTACAATGCATGCAATAATTTGTTTTATACTCAATCCAATGAGATGGTCTTCCATATAGCAGCCCTTGGTATTGTATACAGTCCTGTTACTCATAAGCAGAGATTCTACAAAGGTCACACTGATGACATACTCTGTTTGACGATACATGACTTCAAGGATTACGTGGCTACAGGACAGGTAATGATTAGATACAATGGAACTTGTTCTCAGGGTAATTCTCTTATGACAGCAAGGTACAAATGTGCTCTGTCTTCGTCATGGTGAGTATAGTAAACCCACTGTAACTTTATTGGAAAGTTTTAACTCCTTCGACAGCCACATGCCACTCCATAGTCTTTACTTTTCTCTTTGATGTGTTCTAATTTATCTATCTGTCTTCTACTCTGTAAGAAATGTAATATGTATGAACTGAATAAAAGTCCAAAGACAAATGAATATGCCATTCTTGTCTGTCTGTCACAATGCAGTTGACTGACTGTATAAATCTGTTTGGCATGGTACATTGTATACTGCACCCTGTCCATACTGTGACAGTGAGTGATTCAATCAAGTAAACTACTCTTCTACTATTGATGTACAATCAAACCTTGATGGTCTGGTGTCATTCCTTAGGTTGGTCGGCTTGCTGAGACCCATGTTTGGGATACAGAGTCAATGAGAACTGTTGCCAGACTCAAAGGTGTTCACAGGAGAGGAATCATATGCGTTGACTTCTCAGGTCAGTTGTAGCAATAATTAAAACTAAAGTATAAATAGCAGGGCTGCCAAAACTCTTGTTTTACCTGGCTCTGTGCCTCTACAAAGGTATCTGAGGAGAAGGGAGGAGGAAGAAGCTAGAGAGAATATCCCCTCCCCACCACACCCATTGCTGCTTCTCCCCACCACACCCATTGCTGCTTCTCACCACCACACCCATTGCTGCTTCTCCCCACCACACCCATTGCTGCTTCTCCCCACCACACCCATTGCTGCTTCTCCCCACCACACCCATTGCTGCTTCTCCCCACCACACCCATTGCTGCTTCTCCCCACCACCACACCATTGCTGCTTCTCCCCACCACACCCATTGCTGCTTCTCCCCACCACACCCATTGCTGCTTCTCCCCACCACACCCATTGCTGCTTCTCCCCACCACACCCATTTGCTGCTTCTCCCCACCACACCCATTGCTGCTTCTCCCCACCACACCCATTGCTGCTTCTCCCCACCACACCCATTGCTGCTTCTCCCCCCACCACACCCATTGCTGCTTCTCCCCACCACACCCATTGCTGCTTCTCCCCACCACACCCATTGCTGCTTCTCCCCACCACACCCATTGCTGCTTCTCCCCACCACACCCATTGCTGCTTCTCCCCACCACACCCATTGCTGCTTCTCACCACCACCACACTCCCCACCACACCCATTGCTGCTTCTCCCCACCACACCCATTGCTGCTTCTCCCCACCACACCCATTGCTGCTTCTCCCCACCACACCCATTGCTGCTTCTCCCCACCACACCCATTGCTGCTTCTCCCCACCACACCCATGCACTTCTCCCCACCACATTTGCTGCTTCTCCCCACCACACCCATTGCTGCTTCTCCCACCACACCCATTGCTGCTTCTCCCCACACACCCATTTGTGCTTCTCCCCACCACACCCATTGCTGCTTCTCCCCACCACACCCATTGCTGCTTCTCCCCACCACACCCATTGCTGCTTCTCCCCACCACACCCATTGCTGCTTCTCCCCACCACACCCATTGCTGCTTCTCCCCACCACACCCATTGCTGCTTCTCCCACCACCATTGCACCCATTGCTGCTTCTCCCCACCACACTGCTTCTCCCCATTGCTGCTTCTCCCCACACCCATTGCTGCTTCTCCCCACCACACCCATTGCTGCTTCTCCCCCCACCACACCCATTGCTGCTTCTCCCCACCACACCCATTGCTGCTTCTCCCCACCACACCCCATTGCTGCTTCTCCCCACCACACCCATTGCTGCTTCTCCCCACCACACCCATTGCTGCTTCTCCCCACCACACCCATTGCTGCTTCTCCCCACCACACCCATTGCTGCTTCTCCCCACCACACCCATTGCTGCTTCTCCCCACCACACCCCATTGCTGCTTCTCCCCACCACACCCATTGCTGCTTCTCCCCACCACACCCCATTGCTGCTTCCATTGCTGCTTCTCCCCCCACCACACCCATTGCTGCTTCTCCCCACCACACCCATTGCTGCTTCTCCCCACCACACCCATTGCTGCTTCTCCCCACCACACCCATTGCTGCTTCTCCCCACCACACCCATTGCTGCTTCTCCCCACCACACCCATTGCTGCTTCTCCCCACCACACCCATTGCTGCTTCTCCCCACCACACCCATTGCTGCTTCTCCCCCACACCACACCCATTGCTGCTTCTCCCCACCACACCCATTGCTGCTTCTCCCCACCACACCCATTGCTGCTTCTCCCCACCACACCCATTGCTGCTTCTCCCCACTTCTCCCCACCACCACACCCATTGCTGCTTCTCCCCACCACACCACACCCATTGCTGCTTCTCCCCACCACACCCATTGCTGCTTCTCCCCACCACACCCATTGCTGCTTCTCCCCCACCACACCCATTGCTGCTTCTCTCCACACCATTGCTGCTTCTCCCACCACACCATTGCTGCTTCTCCCCACCACACCCATTGCTGCTTCTCCCCACCACACCCATTGCTGCTTCTCCCCACCACACCCATTGCTGCTTCTCCCCCACCACACCCATTGCTGCTTCTCCCACCACACACCCATTGCTGCTTCTCATTGCCCTTCTCCCCACACACCCATTGCTGCTTCTCCCCACCACACCCATTGCTGCTTCTCCCCACCACACCCATTGCTGCTTCTCCCCACCACACCCATTGCTGCTTCTCCCCACCACATTGCTGCTTCTCCCCACCACACCCATTGCTGCTTCTCCCCACCACAACCCATTGCTGCTTCTCCCCCACCACACCCATTGCTGCTTCTCCCCACCACACCCATTGCTGCTTCTCCCCACCACACCCATTGCTGCTTCTCCCACCCACCACACCACCCATTGCTGCTTCTCCCCACCACACCCATTGCTGCTTCTCCCCCACCACACTCATTGCTGCTTCTCCCCACCACACCCATTGCTGCTTCTCCCCACCACAACCATTGCTGCTTCTCCCCACCACACCCATTGCTGCTTCTCCCACCACACCCATTGCTGCTTCTCCCCCACCACACCCATTGCTGCTTCTCCCCACCACACCCATTGCTGCTTCTCCCCACCACACCCATTGCTGCTTCTCCCCACACACACCCCACCACACCCATTGCTGCTTCTCCCCACCACACCCATTGCTGCTTCTCCCCACCACACCCATTGCTGCTTCTCCCCACCACACCCATTGCTGCTTCTCCCCACCACACCCATTGCTGCTTCTCCCCACCACACCCATTGCTGCTTCTCCCCACCACACCCATTGCTGCTTCTCCCCACCACACCCCATTGCTGCTTCTCCCCCACCACACCACATTGCTGCTTCTCCCCACCACACCCATTGCTGCTTCTCCCCACCACACCCATTGCTGCTTCTCCCCACCACACCCATTGCTGCTTCTCCCCACCACACCCATTGCTGCTTCTCCCCACCACACCCATTGCTGCTTCTCCCCACCACACCCATTGCCACCACTTCTCTCTCCCACCACACCCATTGCTGCTTCTCCCCACCACACTCATTGCTGCTTCTCCCCACCCCACACCCATTGCTGCTTCTCCCCACCACACCCATTGCTGCTTCTCCCCACCACACCCATTGCTGCTTCTCCCCACCACACCCATTGCTGCTTCTCCCCACCACACCCATTGCTGCTTCTCCCCACCACACCCATTGCTGCTTCTCCCCACCACAACCATTGCTGCTTCTCCCCACACCACACCCATTGCTGCTTCTCCCCACCACACCCATTGCTGCTTCTCCCCACCACACCATTGCTGCTTCTCCCCACCACACCCATTGCTGCTTCTCCCCACCACACCCATTGCTGCTTCTCCCCACCACACCCATTGCTGCTTCTCCCCACCACACCCATTGCTGCTTCTCCCCCACCACACCCATTGCTGCTTCTCCCCACCACACCCATTGCTGCTTCTCCCCACCACACCCATTGCTGCTTCTCCCCACCACACCCATTGCTGCTTCTCACCACCACACCCATTGCTGCTTCTCACCACCACACCCATTGCTGCTTCTCACCCACCACACCCCATTGCTGCTTCTCCCCACCACACCCATTGCTGCTTCTCCCTTCTCCCCACCACACCCATTGCTGCTTCTCCCCACCACACCCATTGCTGCTTCTCCCCACCACACCCATTGCTGCTTCTCCCCACCACACCCATTGCTGCTTCTCCCCACCACACCCATTGCTGCTTCTCCCCACCACACCCATTGCTGCTTCTCCCCACCACACCCATTGCTGCTTCTCCCCACCACACCCATTGCTGCTTCTCCCCACCACACCCATTGCTGCTTGCTCTTCTCCCACCACACCCATTGCTGCTTCTCCCCACCACACACCCATTGCTGCTTCTCCCCACCACACCCATTGCTGCTTCTCCCCACCACACCCATTGCTGCTTCTCCCCACCACACCCATTGCTGCTTCTCCCCACCACACCCATTGCTGCTTCTCCCCACACACCCATTGCTGCTTCTCCCGCCATTGCCGCTTCCACACCACACACCCATTGCTGCTTCTCCCCACCACACCCATTGCTGCTTCTCCCCACCACACCCATTGCTGCTTCTCCCCACCACACCCATTGCTGCTTCTCCCCACCCCACACTCCATTGCTGCTTCTCCCCACCACACCCATTGCTGCTTCTCCCCACCACACCCATTGCTGCTTCTCCCCACCACACCCATTGCTGCTTCTCCCCACCACACCCATTGCTGCTTCTCCCCACCACACCCATTGCTTGCTGCTCTCCCACCACACCCATTGCTGCTTCTCTCCCCACCCATTGCTGCTTCTCCCCACCACACCCATTGCTGCTTCTCCCCACCACACCCATTGCTGCTTCTCCCCACCACACCCATTGCTGCTTCTCCCCACCACACCCATTGCTGCTTCTCCCCACCACACCCATTGCTGCTTCTCCCCACCACACCCATTGCTGCTTCTCCCCACCACACCCATTGCTGCTTCTCACCACCACACCCATTGCTGCTTCTCCCCACCCCACACACCCATTGCTGCTTCTCCCCACCACCACACTCATTGCTGCTTTCTCCCCACCACAACCCATTGCTGCTTCTCCCCCCACCACACCCATTGCTGCTTCTCCCCACCACACCCATTGCTGCTTCTCCCCACCACACCCATTGCTGCTTCTCCCCACCACACCCATTGCTGCTTCTCCCCACCACACCCATTGCTGCTTCTCCCCACCACACCCATTGCTGCTTCTCCCCACCACACCCATTGCTGCTTCTCCCCACCACACCCATTGCTGCTTCTTCTCCCCACCACACCCATTGCTGCTTCTCCCCACCACACCCATTGCTGCTTCTCCCCACCACACCCATTGCTGCTTCTTCTCCCACCACACCCATTGCTGCTTCTCCCCACCACACCCATTGCTGCTTCTCCCCACCACACCCATTGCTGCTTCTCCCCACCACACCCATTGCTGCTTCTCCCCACCACACCCATTGCCCACCCATTGCTGCTTCTCCCCACCACACCATACCCATTGCTGCTTCTCCCCACCACACCCATTGCTGCTTCTCCCCACCACACCCATTGCTGCTTCTCCCCACCACACCCCCATTGCTGCTTCTCCCCACCACACCTGCTTCTCCCCCACCACACCCATTGCTGCTTCTCCCCACCACAACCATTGCTGCTTCTCCCCACCACACCCATTGCTGCTTCTCCCCACCACACCCATTGCTGCTTCTCCCCATCCACCCCTCCTTTCATGCAACTACATGTCATATACCACTTCCAGAACAAACAAGTTGTTTGGTTGTATCAGAAGCCAGTATTCTGTATCATGTACTTAAATGTACAGTGGATCCCCTATTAAGCGGCCATTCGGTCGGTCGGTCGGTCGATTAATAGAGGGAGTTTTAACAGTAAACTGCAATAGTTTCATGACTTTGATATACTGGCCGCTTAACAGGAGGTGGCCGCTAAGTAGAGGGTGGCCGCATAATAGAGGGGGCCATATAATAGAGGGGGCTATATAATAGAGGGTGGCCACATAATAGAGGAGGCCGTATAATAGAGGGTGGCCGCTAAATAGAGGGGACCATATAATAGAGGGTAGCCACATAATAGAGGAGGCCGTATAATAGAGAATGGCCGCTAAATAGAGGGGGCCGTATAATAGAGGGTTGCCGTATAATAGAGGCTGGCCGCTTAATAGAGTCTGGCCGCTTAATAGAGGTTGGACTGTAATTACATTTTAAAGGTGATGGCAAAAAGCTCGCTGACGTTGGTCTTGATGACGATCATCTTATCTGTATCTGGGACTGGAGGAAGGAGGAGAAACTCGCTACCACCAGAGGACACAAAGACATGATCTTTGTACTGGAATGGAATCCATTCAACCCAAACCATCTTGTCTCTGTAGGAGAAAAACACATTAAATTCTGGACACACAATGGTAAGAACTTTATCTTTCATTTCTCTTATTTCTTCCTTCTTACCTAACACATTGCGACTCGAAGAGATGGCTTACGTGCGCTGCTATCAGTGTGAAAAAGCTTCGAGTACCATCATTTTCTGCATGCTGCATTGGTACTCTGTTAAGGCTGGTTCATGGCACTAGTGTTGGAATTGCAAGAAGCTTATTACAATCTAGTGTGAATCAAAACAACGCAATTGTAACGCAATCGCAAGAAGCTTATTACAATCTAGTGTGAATCAAAACAACGCAATTGTAACGCAATCGCAAGAAGCTTATTACAATCTAGTGTGAATCAAAACAACGCAATTGTAACGCAATCGCAAGAAGCTTATTACAATCTAGTGTGAATCAAAACAACGCAATTGTAACGCAATCGCAAGAAGCTTATTACAATCTAGTGTGAATCAAAACAACGCAATTGTAACGCAATCGCAAGAAGCTTATTACAATCTAGTGTGAATCAAAACAACGCAATTGTAACGCAATCGCAAGAAGCTTATTACAATCTAGTGTGAATCAAAACAACGCAATTGTAACGCAATCGCAAGAAGCTTATTACAATCTAGTGTGAATCAAAACAACGCAATTGTAACGCAATCGCAAGAAGCTTATTACAATCTAGTGTGAATCAAAACAACGCAATTGTAACGCAATCGCAAGAAGCTTATTACAATCTAGTGTGAATCAAAACAACGCAATTGTAACGCAATCGCAAGAAGCTTATTACAATCTAGTGTGAATCAAAACAACGCAATTGTAACGCAATCGCAAGAAGCTTATTACAATCTAGTGTGAATCAAAACAACGCAATTGTAACGCAATCGCAAGAAGCTTATTACAATCTAGTGTGAATCAAAACAACGCAATTGTAACGCAATCGCAAGAAGCTTATTACAATCTAGTGTGAATCAAAACAACGCAATTGTAACGCAATCGTAAGAAGCTTATTACAATCTAGTGTGAATCAAAACAACGCAATTGTAACGCAATCGTAAGAAGCTTATTACAATCTAGTGTGAATCAAAACAACGCAATTGTAACGCAATCGCAAGAAGCTTATTACAATCTAGTGTGAATCAAAACAACGCAATTGTAACGCAATCGCAAGAAGCTTATTACAATCTAGTGTGAATCAAAACAACGCAATTGTAACGCAACCGTAAGAAAAAGATCCTTCCGATTGCGATTCCGTCGTTCTTCTGCTTCCGATTCCACGATTCCAATTCCGACGCTAGTGTGAACCAGGCTTTATCCTCCTCCTGACAGCGCCGACGTTGAAGACTTTTGCTCCCCTTGAAGACCCACATGTATTAAACGTTCAATTCTTGCCCTTTAGAAAACAGGATTGAGAAACGCCCAGTAACGTTCGGCAAAGCTGGTACCGCTGCTACCATGTTGTGTGTCTGTCACAGTCCTATCGATGATCTGTGTTTTAGTGGGTCAGATAACGGCACGGTCTACGTATGGCAGGGAACCACTCTACGACGAACTGTCCAGGCTCACAAGGGAGCTGTGTGTGCTATGTATTCAATCTGTCAATCAAAGAACGAGGTGGGCGTGAGTGATGTAATTCTCGATATTCACCTCAGTCGTCAACAATATTATTATTATTATATGTCTATTCTGACAGGCTGATGTTTTTGATAATTGAACGATAGCAATTTCTATTACTTTATTCTCGTACAAATGTTTAAAGGCCGATTTAGACGGCACAACTTTTGCCTGCAACTGTCGCATGCAACTTGCTTACAACAGTTGTGAGCAAGTTGTATGCTGATTTACACGAAGCAATTTGTGTTGTATGTATGGATTGAGCATGTGCAAGCAAGTTGTATGCTGATTTACACGAAGCAATTTGTGTTGTATGTATGGATTGAGCATGTGCAAGCAAGTTGTGTGCGACAGTTGTAGGCAAAAGTTGTGGCGTCTAAATTGGCCTTAACATTCTTTAAAGACCCTCAGTGACCGAGCCCGTTATGCATTGCGCGCACGTAGGCTACGAAAATTGAGAAACGAGATTTCAGATCAGAGAGCAATCTGAACGATTTGACGTCAGTCTGAACCATCCTTGACCAAAAACAACACTGTGTTCTATAAAATGTCTACATCTACATTAAAGGGGTCCTGCAAAATCTAGGTTATATTTAAAGTATATGTTGTATACTGTAGTTTTGCAAACATTTTTCGAAGAGTATTTACACAAAATCAAAACATGGCGCCAATCATCGTAGGCTCGGACAACAGGGTCTTTAATGTAATTTCAAATATGGTAATTGCTTTCACATTGTACCTACCAATATTAGCACCTGTGTTTCCAGTTTCCCTGGCAGGGGGAGGGGTGCGTGGCTTTGTACACAGACTAATATTCTCAAGACTTCTTCTGCTATACCATCTTACTACCACTAATATTCACTAAAATATCTTGTCTTCTATTTTACTCTTCTTTTCTCACCAACACAACGCTGTCTGCCAGGTCTCTTTACCTTGTGAGATGCAATCTTCAACTGTTGTAAGTGCGCATGCGCCACTTCTATTCTTTGTTTTCATCCTGTATTTCTGTTGTAATCGTTTGCACTCATTGAATGCACGATATATCGTTAAGCTGTATTTCAGGTTCCACGTCTCTATTTGGGTTGTTTTTACTCAACATTCATAAGAGAGGCGCATATCTTCCTGTCTCCATAATCCGTGCCTAGTTCTCACTAGACACAAGCAAAGCGCAAGAATTAGAAGCTAAAAAACATATATAACATGATATTCGCGCTTGTAACTGTTACTGCGCATGCCCACCGTGTTTCTGGCCCCAGTTGAACGAATTAACGCGGATATCGCTATCTATTGGATAAATCCTTATCCGGTTGATAACTTTATTAGATATAACAGCATCAACTTATCCACTGAATAAGGATTTATCCGGTAGATACAATCTCGTCCTCAGAGCCCACGTTCCTCTTGGTCAGCATCGAGAAACTGACCAAGAGGAACGTGGGCTCTGGGGACGAGATTGCCGGTAGATAGTGCTATCCAACTTATCGTACAACCGGGGCCAGATGTCTGATGAAAGATACCAGCTTTACTTATAGCGTTTTGCGAGTATCTCTGTGGTTTCTACACCGCCACAGGAAGCCCAGTGTTGCATGTCCTGTTCATCTTTAGGCACCACTAAACTCTCTCTACACTTGGTATCTCTAGGGTTATGTAACCGGGGGACGAGATGGTGTGGTGGTGATGTGGGATAAGTACTTTGAACATTGTCTAAAGGCATTCAAAGTCGAGAACAGCGTGATGAACCCTGGGTCCGTGTTACTACAAGATCTTCCACCAATCAGATCCATCCATACCGATGAGGATAAAATCCTGATTGGCACAGGCAATGACGAAGTGAGTGAGACATCCCCCCTGAGGACCCCCCTGGGGAAACCTTGTGGGAAGGTGCAAGACGAAGTCGATGCGCAAAGGGAAAGTCATTTCTCTGTAAGGGGGGGGGAGGGAAGGGGAAGGGGAGGGGAAGTTGTGACGTACGGCCAACGAGCGCGCTTCTTGATGTTAAATTAACCTCACATTGTGTCGAAGACTTATTTCGCATTTGTGAATAATAATTTAATAATACTCGCGCACTGAAGCCATGTGCCGTTATACGCTACATTTATTGTTCTTTTCAGATAATCGAAATGAGCCCCGATGGAATGATGTCAATAGTTGTACAAGTAAGTGGTCATCTAAACCTTCTAAATATTCAAGTTTAGTCATCTCTAAACACCTTACCCCCTCCCCCTAGGGACATGGCGAAGGAGAGGTCTGGGGCCTAGACACGCATCCAACGGAAAACGAATGCGTGACCGTCAGCGATGACAAGACTCTAAGGGTCTGGGACCTAAACACACTTCTCCTGAAGAAAGTCAAGAAGATGAAGAAAGGCGGACGTGCCGTGACGTACTCGCCTGATGGAGGATCCATTGCAGTTGGTCAAAACGATGGTGGTTTCTTGATCCTGGAGGCTGCTACACTCGAAAAGGTTGTCGGGTACAAGGACAGGAAGGAAGAGATATCTGACATGAAGTTCTCTCCAGGTATTGTTATATAATCAAATAATATCCCATGATTAAAAAGAAGAAGTGCGATGGGAAATGAACGGAGATCCATCCCTTTCTTTCTTCCTTCCTTCCTTCCTTCCTCCAACTCCCCGACTCATCTCTCCCTAGCAAGTCATCATTCACTTCGGGCAAGCTACATAGGCTTGAAGATCTGCATTACGTAGTAGCGCACCCTAATCGCTGCCATCCACAGGAAACCCACCCAGAAGAGAACATAGACATCGACCGTCTTTATATACTGCATAAGATTAATGTTACGCGAGACGTAACTTTACTGTACTGTTATTGTAGATGGTAAAGTAACCGTTCTGTACTGTTATTGTAGATGGTAAAGTAACCGTTCTGTACTGTTATTGTAGATGGTAAAGTAACCGTTCTGTACTGTTATTGTAGATGGTAAAGTAACCGTTCTGTAATTGTAGATGGTAAAGTAACCGTTCTGTACTGTTATTGTAGATGTAAAGTAACCGTTCTGTACTGTTATTGTAGATGGTAAAGTAACCGTTCTGTACTGTTATTGTAGATGGGTAAAGTAACCGTTCTGTACTGTTATTGTAGATGGTAAAGTAACCGTTCTGTACTGTTATTAGATGTTAAAGTAACCGTTCTGTACTGTTATTGTAGATGGTAAAGTAACCGTTCTGTATTGTTATTGTAGATGGGAAAGTAACCGTTCTGTACTGTTATTGTAGATGGTAAAGTAACCGTTCTGTATTGTTATTGTAGATGGTAAAGTAACCGTTCTGTACTGTTATTGTAGATGGTAAAGTAACCGTTCTGTACTGTTATTGTAGATGGTAAAGTAACCGTTCTGTACTGTTATTGTAGATGGTAAAGTAACCGTTCTGTACTGTTATTGTAGATGGTAAAGTAACCGTTCTGTATTGTTATTGTAGATGGGAAAGTAACCGTTCTGATTGTAGATGTTAAAGTAACCGTGTGTACTGATGTAGATAAAGTAACCGTTCTGTACTGTTATTGTAGATGGGAAATTCCTTGCTGTTGGTTCCCATGACAACTACGTGGATATTTACAGCGTTAAAAGAGGCAAACGAACAGGTGTTTGTAAGGGAAGTTCTAGTTACATCACGCACGTGGATTGGGATATAAAAGGTAACATGTCACGAACATATTACGAACATGTCACGAACACATCACGAACATATCACGAATATATCACGAACATATCACGAATATATCACGAACATGTCACGCACAGAATTAAATGTCGCACCGAATTACATGTCACGTACCGAATTATATGTCACGTACCGAATTACATGTCACGCACGGAATTGCATGTCACGCACCGAATTACATGTCACGCACCGAATTACATGTCACGCACCGAATTACTATCTGCATTTTGGACGTGAAAAATTACCTGTCAAAGTTCACGAAGGTGTCCTGGTTGCGTCACGTTGGATTTCAGACATTAGATCCAAAATGCATATAATTACTTCCGGTCAGCATGATTCTTAAGTCCTTTGTGTCTCGTTCCAGGGCGCCTCTTACAAACTAATTCCGGTGCACGTGAGCACTTATTCTTCGAAGCTCCTCATTGTCGGCGCCAGACCCTCACGAACCACGATATGGAGAGAATTGATTGGTCGACATTTACGTGTGTACTTGGACCAATGGTGAAAGGCGTTTATCCACCATTAACTGACGTCACTGATGTGAACTCAACGGCGCGGTCACATGACTACGTGTTACTCGCTAGTGGAGATGACTTTGGTATGGTGAAGTTATTCAACTACCCTGTCTCGGTAAGTAGTGCGGTCACCCTGTGGTAGAGACAATCAGATCCTTAGAACTGTCGACGCGCCTGGAAGATCACTTTCACCTTTACTTTAAATAGAACTATTGCAATAGAAAGTGTTTCAATTGTTTGCTTTTATTCGCAGAACCGTGGGGCGCGGTTTCGACAGTATGGTGGTCACTCGTCCCATGTCACTAATGTGCGCTGGACCCATGATGACCGTGCACTTGTATCCACTGGTGGCCTGGACACAGCTCTGATTGTCTGGGAGCGCGTCTCGATCCAAGAAGACGATGGAGGTAGGTTAACTCGTGGATGTCATGTCCCCTTGAATCCATGGCATCTTCAACTGCAGATGGTAACCGTCTATTATTTTGTTTTTCACAGTCGAAATCGCCGAAGATAGAGTTTTTGTTCAACCCAAATTCTTACCTACGGGACCCATAAAAGATCCCATCGCAAAAGGCAAGCCTCAGTTTGAATGATAAAGTATCAGAGTTGATGCGGCTAAAGAATGTAAAGCCACTCATCTAGGATCGTTAAGGTATAAGTCTAAGACTCTACAAGGAAACCACTCGAGAAACTCCTCCTTCGTGAACATAGTACAATCAACACAGGGATCCCGGTCCAAGGCCATGCCAAATCCATCGAGACCATGAAGGATTCTGGGATGGATTGCCTTTATTTTTTATGATAAAATGCAATCAGAAATCTCTGTGATCTGATGCAACACGGTAATGATTACATGTTGTATTTATTTTATAAAAGAAATATAAAACGTTTTTCCGTGCGTTTGCATAGCTTGATGCAAAAACTCGGAGGTTTGGGAGACTCTCGACTATTCCCAAAACCCCCCTCGTGTGGAGAGAGAAAAAACGTGATACTGAAATAATGGGTAATCGTGCTTGAAGCTGAATTATTTTATGATAGACGAAAAGTCACAAAGTGAGTTTTAGGATTATCTTGCGGGATTCATTGCAGTTTTATATTCGAGAAGAATTATTTATACTTGAAACGTCGCGATTAACAGTCTTAACAATAAATCCATTGATATCAGGAATGTATTTTGATGATTTGGTATTTAAAAGTATAATACTTTGAGATGAGAATTGTTTAAATCAAAATATAAATAATACATTAAATTTGATAAATGTTTGACATGAATACTCACATTTCTCATAACACGAGACCAAGATAAAGAGCTAAATATAGCTAATTATTACTATTATATAATAATATTACGCGCGCTCTGATTGGTCGAGGGCCGTGTGTTATTAGAAATGACGCAATTCTCAAAATAATATATAAAACTGATCCCATTTTCCCGACAGAAGACGTCTAAATATAGTTAGAACTACAGTCACGTCATTTGACTTCGTCTCGTGGCGTATTTTTTTGTTCTCACCACATTTTGACGTCATCTGTGCATCCGTAAGAGTACAGATGCATGCACGTCAAAATGGAATCTATTTGCTTACAAAGTTAACGAGCGCGCTTTCTGAATGTCTGGACATTTTCTCTTGCTATCGCATAGAGTCGTTCTCGTATGAGTGGGAAGTAGTTACGGTACGGTTCGTGCGGTGACGGTACCGTGCCGTGTCTAAGCATTCTGATTGGTTGAGAGATGATTTTGCGCACTGTGATTGGTTGCATGAATAGAATGTCTTCGATTCCGTACCGTAACGGTAAGTCCGTGCTGTAGGTTTCCCACTCGTATGAAAGCGACTCTATGTACTACCATTGTTAATTAAACATGTATCCAGGTATGACGTAATATAGCGACTGAAAATATATCATGTTATCGTAAAATTGTATCGATTACATCATTAATTTAATAATCATTCGGTGAACCAACGACCACCTCGTTAATACGTTGATGGATTGTACTCGTAGAACATTCGCAAATAACCAAGTCGCTGGTTGGTGAATCATTAAAAATTAGAATTTGTAAACTTTAAAAATTGCTTCTCCTACTGCTGTTCTCACATAGTGTTCTTTCCTAATCTCCCATCCATTTCTCTTCCATCCCTTTACCCATTCCTCTTCCTCCTTTTCTTCCTTGTTCTCACATCCATTTCTCTTCGATTCCATCCCTCTTCCTCCTTTTCGTCCTTGTTCTCCCATTCACTTCTCTTCCATCACTTTGCCCATCCCTCTCTCCTCCTTTTCGTCCTTGTTCTCCCATCCACTTCTCTTCCATCCCTTTACTAACCCATCCCTCTCTCCTGTTCGGTCTTCTCGTGTTGTTCTTCTATCTTTTTCATTACTAAATATATTGCATTCAATTGAAATAATATGTAAATATTTATAACATTTAGCATAAACTATTTACAAGTAAACCTTGCATGCCTTCATACACTACTTAATAACACGTGTCATTGGACTCAATTTCTGATAAAATCTATCTCCGCGCGGTTTTTGTTGTTCGTCGCATCGCAGATTTTCATATGATGAGGTATCTTGATTGCGGGGGCTGTCCTGTGTTAATGGGACCAGGACCCTTATTGACGAGGTGCTGCACGGACTCTGCGTTTGGGTGATATTGCATGTGGCATCTCTTGATATATTGCGACGCTGAAGTTCCACAGTTGGTAGAAGAGCACGTTGAACGGGTGGTGGATGTTCTTGTGCACAAGTTAGAGAAGTGTCTGTTGGGTTTCCTGTGTTTGAACTAGTTGTGTCGTCGATGGTTTCAATTGTGAATACTACCCTCTAGGGTGAAATGAGAAGGCTTGGCTTTAATTAGACTGCATGGCAGCTGCATGGCCCCTCTGGGCCGGTCATGCAGGCTAAACGTTAATGCAATAATTGACTGAGGGGGGAGGGCTGAATTCATCTACATAGAATAATTCATTTCATCCAACATACGTATTTGGCACGAATAGATGAAATGATGAGGTCATGGTGGATGGATAGAGATAACTACCACCTACCTTTTCTCTTGAATCCCTTTTTTGATTCTTAGAAAGCCTGTGCATAGGATATGAATTGCTTTATAGTTAACATAGCTCTAGTTTCATGTAATGAAATATCACTTGCTTACCTCTTCTTATATTTCCACGTGACTAAAGGAAAATACAAGCAATTAGTTGATGATCTTTGTTGATGATGATGATCTTTAATGATGGTGGTGATGATGATGATCTTTGATGATAATGATGGTGGTGATGATCTCTGATGATGATGGTGGTGATGCATGATGCTGATCTCTGATTATGATGATGATGATGATGATGATCTCTGATGATGATAATCTCTGATGATGATGCTGATCTCTGATGATGCTGATCTCTGATGATGATGATGCTAATGATGATGATGCTAGTGGACGTGTTGAAACTGATGTCAATCACGCATCACGCGGATCATTTGTCATGAAAATAATGTCAATGATGATGCAAACGATTTCATTGAATACCATTTACGTTACTTCATAGATCAGACTTCCCCTTCCTTCCCACTATAAAATCAATCACAGTCGGTTTACGCATGGGAGAGACAGTGTACATGTGCTGAAGGGATCCTCTTCCTTGTATCCCCCTTCCCCTTAGTCTCCCTCGCAGCCGTTTTTATTGTCGTCTGCGTTGCGTGACGATACTAAAAACAGCTGCGAGGGAGACTACCTGTTCAGGTAGTTCTATACACTCACTTCTTCCACATATTATGATGATCAAAATAAGAACGAATATGATGGTCGAGAGTATGGTCACGAAAACAGCGTACTGTTCAGCCATACAGGACGCCACTTGCTGTCCAAATATCACCTAGTCTCAGTCTTCGATTCAATAGATAAGGTTCTCAGGATGAGCCTGCTCGACGACAGTCACTCGGTCAGCTGTAATTGAAACAAAAGACGTGATTGATTTTGTTTCACTTTTCATCCCTTTGTTAATCAGTGAAGCAGCGGTGTTGTGGGAAAGTGGAAGGGAGGGGAGAGAGAAGAGGAGGAAGGGATGGTATTCCCTTACCATTTCTCCGTACTCGGAGTCGTGCATTTCCTAGATACCTTACTTACGCCATATATTTCGTCACTACATTCATGAAACTGTTAGTCTTGCTCGCAGGCTGTGAAAGTTGTTGGTGTACCCTACATCATCCAAGTTTTAGTGATTTTCCTCACTCGAAATCAGTTGTACAGTCCCCGCTCGGCCGTTGCACTTTGGACTGTGGAAGAGTCTAGGCACGGACGGTCAGCGGATACACTCGCGTATGTTACAATGTATCAACATATGAATCAAATACAATAAGTAAATAATACTAATAAATAATATACGTGTACAATAATGACTCATTTCTACTAACACTTTATACTGACTCGATTCTATAAACCCTTAGTACAGATTCACATCGTTTTGTGAAGATACGTACCCGTTTACATCATCAGGGATCTGTCTTGAAACATGTCATACTTTACGAAACAGCTTTATACGGTGGAATGGCTATCACACTTCAATTAATCGAGATAATATTGTTATAGATTGTGAAATACTTACGTGCTACTTGTGCCGATTCATATTTGATGGTCGTCCTCGCTGATGGTTAAATGATGTTTGTGGGCTTCCTGTTTTTCTTTGTTTTTATTTCATAGCTATGTTAAAATTCCTGGGGGAGGGGGGAGGGGAAGCGATGGGTCACGGGATTGGTATCAGCTAGAAGTTCAATACCCGTCATTCAGTTTCCTGTCTCGTGAGGAATTTTCATATTTTGATTTCACATCAGGAGGGCAGTGTCCATCATTTGAGATTAAAGGACTTTTAACAGGTGTACCAAGCTTGGTAGACACCGCTGTACTCCTTGACAAAAGACGCATTTGATCAGCCTCAATTCAGTGTAAATCAACGAGAACGCCGAAAAAAAATGTTGACATTGGACCGATAGAAACCTTTTTTTAATTCCACGGCCGATTATATTCCCTAATGACGCTAAACAAAACAAAAACAAACGCACAAAAAAGAAACATAGCGCCACATAACAGTCCCTACAACATTTTAAAAACAACATCAACAACAACGGGGAAAAAGCAAATAAAAACATAAGAAATAAATACCGACGTTTGTGACGTCTGATTCCTGATCACTTTCAGCTTTCTACCCTTAATTCTGCAGTATCACGTGTAAGCTGTGGTAAAACAAGGTCACGTACAGAGTATACATGAGAGCGAGGCTATCGGGTCAAAAGCTCGATAACAAACGGCCAGGTTTGTATGTATAGTTTTCCTCTGTTGAGTTACAGAAACATCCAGTTATTCCACATGCAGGAAGATTTTAAATAACTGTATTCAAGAGACCGTTGTATTTCTGTAAAACCAGGGGAACATACAAACCTGGCTGGTCTAGTTTTTTTCGCCCGATAGCCTCGCTCCCGTGCTCAGTCGTCTGACAGCCATCGATTGATCATAATAAAACGGAAGACGTCGGTGGATTCAGAATTATTTTTTTTAACATATTTACCGTCTCTACGTTCAGAATTTCTTAGTTCATCAATTGGAAAATAGCCTTTACTTTCATGCACGGGAAGCAGTTTAATAATCGCATTTTTTATAAAATTAAAAAACACTTCTTTCGCCCGCGACCACATGTACAGCGGTGTATGCATTGAGCATGTGCAGAAGAGTGGCAGAAGAGTCTCCCGCCGTATTTTAAAACACTCTCTGTTGATGTTTGTTCGATTATAGGCACATTTTCTTTCGTCTTGAAGCCCAAAAACCCCACCATGCCAGAAACGTCCAAGTAAGTAATTCATTCAAATAGGGGTTACATTAGTTAGGCACATGAATCATTCGACGTATGAACTAGGACTTTAGTACACACACACTTTATAGTAGAGGGAAGGTTTCCTAACCAGTCCTCCTACTATTAAGCTATAGTACGTGAAGCTTGTAGCTGTTATCTTTCTGCTTTGGACGACATAACCGAAACATGAGTGAAACATGATAGTTATACTGCTTTAGAAGCTATCCGATTAAATATTAAAGATGAGATTCTCGTGAAATACTTTATTTAGTTCATGTCAAATATAAGCTTAAGCTTATATGGTTCGTGCAACAACTCCAAATGATGTCATTAGCCATTATGAGCTAGTGCCTATTATTTATACAGCTTTGATATACACTCTATCATCAAGTCTGTAGCCTAATAACTCGTCCAGCTTCTAAATAATGGGTAATCATATGGTTTTCTCGTGTTTTAATGTGGAGTATGTGTTTTTTCTCAAAAAGCCCTAATTAACATTTTTGATAAACACATGCACTTGTTCAAATTAATTCCAAATTGCACTCAGTGAGGTGGATGTATACTAATTTATTGCTCATAATGATATACATCATAAGTGATGTAGATGTAGTGCGTAGCATTCATAGGCTAGAGGGAAGATCCTGAAGTAGCTTGGATAATTTCATAGACCCCGGTCAGCAAGGGTCTGATAGACTCTGTTTGAATTACTGTGAGTGGGAAAATAGTTGATATGCTATTAATACTTATCAGCTTTGCTTCCTAGGGGAGATCAGGTTGCAGTAGTTACATTTTTAAAGTTGCACACTGGGATCAGCACATGAACAGGGCACTATCCCGGGGGCACTATAAACCTGCAGTATTACTGGTTAATGATTAAATTCTCCCTAACAAATTGAAATCTAAGTTATTTGGTAAGGAGAATTTACATTTTGACCCTAATATATCATGCTGTTCTTATGCTGATCTTTCTACTATATAGTAATGGTATACTAGATTTCCCCCTGTAATTCAACCCATGTTGCACAACTGATAGATAGATAGACAGATAGACAGACAGATAATAGACTGATAGATAGATAGACAGACAGATAGATACCGATAGATAGATAGATGTAGACAGACAGACAGATAGACAGATAGACAGATAGACAGATAGACAGATAGCTAGATAGATAGATAGATAGATAGATAGATAGATAGATAGATAGATAGATAGATAGATAGATAGATAGATAGATAGATAGATAGATAGATAGATAGATAGATAGATAGATAGATAGATAGATAGATAGATAGATAGATAGATAGATAGATAGATAGATAGATAGATAGATAGATAGATAGATAGATAGATAGATAGATAGATAGATAGATAGATAGATAGATAGATAGATAATAGACTGATAGATAGATAGACAGACAGACAGATAGATACCGATATATAGATGTAGATAGACAGACAGATAGATAGATAGACAGACAGATAGACAGATAGATATGGGTGATGTTAGACATTCTTGATCTTGCAAGTTGGCTGCTGTAATTCAGTCAATTCTAAGCTGTTATAAGTAAATATGTTCTTGGGCATCTCTGAATCACTGTAAAGAGGGCTTGGAGACTCAATCAGTGGTTTCTTCCTCTGTATTACTGTCTTCATCAACAGTTGTTAGCTGCGACAGAGGTGGATGATCTCTGGGTAAAGAAGGGGAATCTGAAGACTCTCTCAAATCGACTGGTACTTGCTCTAACAGATGTTCATTTGTAGGCGTATTGCTAGAGTCTGCCTGGCTGTCATGTCCTGTAGGTGTAGCATTTACGAGTTCACTCTCTTTAGGCATCTCGACATCCACGAGTTCATCCTTGGTATCTGTCAGCTCACTCGCATTAGGTGCCTCGGCATCCACGAGTTCATCCTTGGTATCTGTCAGCTCACTCGCATTAGGTGCCTCGGCATCCACGAGTTCATCCTTGGTATCTGTCAGCTCACTTGTATTAGGTGTCTCAACATCCACGAGTTCATCCTTGGTATCTGCCAGCTCACTCGCATTAGGTGCCTCGGCATCCATGAGTTCATCCTTGGTATCTGCCAGCTCACTCTCTCCAGGTGTCTCGGCATCCATGAGTTCATCCTTGGTATCTGCCAGCTCACTCGCATTAGGTGCCTCGGCATCCACGAGTTCATCCTTGGTATCTGTCAGCTCACTCTCTCCAGGTGTCTCGGCATCCACGAGTTCACCAAATGTAACCTCAGGTTTTTCATCTGTAGGTTTCTTGGCATCCATGAGCTCACCCTCTTGGGATGTCGCATCATCATCCTTGTCCGAAGAACTTGAAGATTCCTCTCCATCCGAATCGACTAAACTGAAATCATCAGGGTTGTCATAGAGATGGGCGTAATTTCTAGAGGTAGCATTTTTTGTGGGGTTTTCGTAAAGGTGTTGATTGCTACTTTTGAGAGATTCGTAGCCTTCCGATGCTGACTTTATGCTTACATCAATCGCTTGCAATGAGGCCAAGTCGTCGATTCTTTGACCAAGTACTTTCCTGGCCACCTCCTCGTTGCTATGCTTGATTAGGAACTGCTCCATCAACGGGATCAAATTCGCCAAGTCATCCTCGTCGTAGTCTTCTTCTAGACGAAGAACTCCTTGCAAAAGTATGAGTTTCTTTTTGGTCATATTTTCGACCATTAACCAGTTGGTTTGTCGTTGGTCCTCGACGATAGTATTAACCAAAGCGTATTCGATGTTCTCGGACAGCGATTCGATCGCATCGACGTCCAAATGAAACTGCGTCTTGTTCTTTTTGTACAGCGGTTTTATGACCGGACCAACTCGAATTCCAGCGACTGTCTTGATTTGGTGCACCACGAAGTCCATGATCTCGTAGTCGTTGGATTGTAACTCAACGTCGCCCTTGACTTCAGCCAGCGCGTCGTTAATGATGGACAGGAAGACATTGACAAGAATCATGAACACGAATATCATGTAGGAGAAGAAGAAGAGAGCACCAAGAATAGGATTGGAATGCATCAGGGTCTGAAAGTCAAACCCTCCCAAAGTCATGCTCATCATTGTACTTAGACATGTAGTGAACGAACTGTAGCTTTCTTCCAGTGGCCCAAACACGATGAAAGCAAACTGAACGTATGCTAGGAAAACCACTACGAACATGAAGAAGAACGATAACAGAGGCGCTACACAGGCTTTAACGGTCATCGTTAGCAACGACATGCGACGGTTGAACCGCAGTAAGCGTACAGACTTCAAGATGGCGAAGAACACAGCGAATCCCAGCGTCGCCACTTGGCATTCATCGAGCAGTAACACATACGTAAAGCTAATAAAATCGCCTGGGTTTTCATTCATTCGTCGTACGGCGAATTTCCCGAACACGAGCCGAGCAAAGTAAAGTCCAATAGCCGAGAACGAGAGTACGATGACCAATATTTCCAAGTAATTCCAGGGATCTTCGAAGTACTTCTTCTTCCGCTTATATAGCTCCTTAAACTCACTGTACGTGAACATAAAGAGAAAAATAATGTAGACTATCTCGAAGGCCATAATCACCATCTGCTCTGGCCCGGTATAACGGTATAAACGAATGGGTCGAAACTGCACGTAATGGCCGTACCCCCCTGTAGGGATGATCTCCGATAACATAGTCACTATGCAGAAGAAGTTTGTGTAAGCATTATAAAGTGCAAACTCTGTAAAGACTGCTCTGGTGTAGCGATCGATCCACATTTCCAGCTCCAATGACTGCATTTCCTCGACTGTCTGAAGTCTTGACGGGTCAATGTTTGCAACATAACCTTGAACAAAACAAAGTCTCAGTGGAACGCTTTTACATGGCAAGTGCAACTGATTACTTACCACCTCCCCAGTAAGTAGCGAACCTCCCCCAGTACGGGGATCCCTGGAGGTCCCATGCAGTTCTCCACACCCATGAAGACTTCTTGTCTTTTTCAAGAGATTCTTGTAGAGTTTTGTTGACAGTGATCCAACTAGGGCGATAAGCTCCTTCGTCTTCGTTTTCCCACGAGTACGTTGCTGAACACGAATACACGAGGTTCTGGAATAATGGATGGACTGAACAATGACCTAGAAAGCAAGGGTGTGTCAACACGTGTTTGTCTACATCCCTAGAAAATTCAGATTATTCTTTAAAGAACATTTCATTCATACCTGGGCGAACTCTCAACTGCCGAAGACGCGCTGAACCAATCACATAAGCCGTTCCTCGATCAGCGATGAAAGTCTTGGGAAACTTGTGAAGCGAAGTATTTTGGACAGATTGTGATGCAACTATTGCGGTGTCTACGACTCTTCTATGGATTTTAACTTTCCATCCTCTTCGACTCTTTCGTTTGACGTTCGATTCCGTCCAAAGTTGTTGTTCTATGATGTCCTTGTGTGGCCCATACCAGTAGGAAGGGTTAAGGGTGGGTATCAGGGTGCCATGGAACCATTTCCAGAAATTGACTGGCTCGGACACCTGATTAAAGAAAGATACAAACATTGGCGCAGTCTAAGGTCACGAGTGGATGCGTTCTCCATCTTGCTACAAACGGTTAGTCATTCTCGTTTGCCTGACTCCTCTGATGCTCGTGTCATAACAAATGTTACTGTAACTATTAACCACAATAATAATAATAATAATAATAGAGTCGTTTTCTTATGAGTGGGAAAGTTACCCACCGCACCTTGCCGTATTGAAAGAGTTTGATTGGATGAGATGCAACTGCACGCTTTTTGATTGGTTCAGAAAGGAAGCCATTTTGAGTGTCACCGTAGGTTTCCCACTCATACGAAAACGACTCTATGACTGATATATTATCAATACCGACCAATCACGTGATCACGTCAGACTCAGAAGGGCCTGAGCAACCAAGCCTAGATTTTTGTTGAGAGTGACTATGTGATACTGGAATTGAGATTGCTTAAAGTTAAGAATATTATACGTACGGAATCCAAAGTATCTGACCCAGCGTAGGAACTTTCATAGAACATTTTCGAAGTAGCTTGGGATATCTGGAAGGCTTGAGGGTCCTGTCCGCCATAGGCAACCGTGCACAAAACCATCAAGTATATAAAATACACAACGATTTCTTTGATGATAGCTTTCATCTCCTTTCGCTTGAGTAATATCTGTCTGCACTCGTACAAATCGTCCTCTCCTGGTGGTTTAGGAATGAAATTCTGCAGACGCACCTTTTCGTTGCTGTCGGGATCCCTGTGGATCCATTCTTCGTCGTAACCTAACTCCGCTGACCTCTTAGTACCGTCGTCGACTTTATTAGGGTCCTTTACTATAATGGCAAAGATGACGGCCAAAGCTAAGACTTTGATTGGTTGAGATATCAAGACATCTTGCCAAAAGGAAATCATCATGGCGGAGAGCCAACCCTCGGATTTTTCTTTTCCAAAAGTTAGAGAATAGAAAATTGTAAATGTTGTGGACACTGCGCATGTCAGGAAGGCTAAAACGTAAGCAATGTAAATTGACCAATAAGGAAGCATGAATGATTTCTTGGGCTCGTTGTTTTTCTTATTGTTTCCCTCCTTACTTTTCTCGCTTTCTTTGCTGACTTCGCTGTCGCTTCCCATTGAAATAACTTCGTAAATATGTTCATCTTGTACCTCGTCAATTGTTTGTCCTGTTTCTGACTGACTTTCTTCCTTGAAAAATCTCTTGGTCTTTTCTTCGCCTGGGTGATTCTTGATGCGCGCTTTACGGAAGATGGTCATGATGATCAAATTAATGGGTAAAACCACCAAGCTACTCGTGATGGCGATGGAGATTTGTTGTGTTGACAGCCTGAACGGTCCGATCACAACCTCTGTATTTGGCGTATTTCCACCAGTTTGGTAGAATAATGCATTTGCGAGCATAGTACTCAAGAGGATACAAATACAACACGTAATTCGTTGCACCCTGGTGAACGTACTGTTTGGCGGACGGTAATACACAGAAAGCCAAAGATGGCTGTCCGAGAAGTTCTTCCTTGCTTCCGAAGCAAAAAGAAGATTAAAACTTGTAAGTTCTTTGTTGGTGGACGTATGAAGAACCCTTTCGATCTTACCGTCATCTTCCTCGACTGCAAACCAGCGATTGCAAATGTACCAAGTCTTGGTGTCAGTTTGCAAGTCGCGTACATACAAGCGGGAAAGAAACCACGATGGGTTATCGCCGCCATGGTTGTGCCATAGTTTGATGGATCCAAGTTGGCCCAAGTTGTAGGGAGTTGTGACAAGGAAGCTGTCCACTTCACCACGGCGAAAGAGCTTCCGTTTTCCATCTATGTCCTGGAGTACACGGGGTTGAGTTTCATCCATGGAACCAGAGAGAATGATAGATACTTGTGCTGTGGTCCCGTTACCCGCCTGAAATCCCGTATAGAAGCAGACCTCGTAGCCGAACATGTCTCGAGGGTCGTTGGAAGGAATCGGGATGACACCAATCTGAAGGTGCAAAAGAGAGAAAGAATATGATCATCATGTAATATGATTTCTCCCAAATACTGATGCCTCAGCAGATGCCCATTCTTTAGGACATACCACTCCCTCCATACTCCCCCGTACCCCCCATATCCCCCGTACCCATGCCCCCCCCCCCCCCTTTTCCCAGGCTACAAATCCTTCAGCGAAGATGTTCGTCGTGATATATCATATAAATCCACATTCTATTTTACCATTTCCAAGTCTTTGATGTCCTGTCTTCTTGCAGGAATCAAGAGAAGCAAGTAAAGACCAATGGCTGTCAGCAAGACACCAGCAACAAGGAAGTTATCCAGCAGCGCTTCCAGTGAGATTTTATCCCAATCAATGGTATTTGGAGGCACAACAAAGTCACTGCCGAAAGATGTTGCATGGTTACACAGACACTGCGTGTGGGTCAGGTTTGAACGAGGACCAGCCTGCAAAGGGTAAGTGGAGCGAAGTTAGTAGTTGGTTGTGTTGTAGAGACACGTGGGGAATGATGAATATTAGGAAGAAAAATAATCGCAGATCACGTTTATCCTCAGTCCTCATCAAAGAAAAAAGATGGCGGATGGGTACATTTTACCATGATCCTTTGCGCGCATGAGATACTGTCTCTCGATAGCGACTTTAGAACAGAGTTTTGAAAACACCAAGATTTTCGAATGGGCCGTTACCAGCTTTATTATTGCTAACATATCGGAGAGGTTGTAATTGTTGTACTGATTTAAGTTCATAAAGGATTATGGTCAAATGTAGAACCGCCAGTAGATTAACATCAAACTCTACCGCTGCCACCGTCATTATAATCTTTGCAAATCATTTACCACTATCCTCATCACCATCAAACTTTCTAATCAGAATCATCGTTATTTTCGCCTTTATCACCAACTAGACTGCTGATAAAGATGAATGTATTCATACCTCACAGCCTTCAGCTGTCCACTTTTCTAACACGGTGTGCCAATAGATACATTGTGATACATACCTCACAGCCTTGATCAGCTGTCCACTTCTCTAACACGGTGTGCCAATAGATACATTGTGATACATACCTCACAGCCTTCAGCTGTCCACTTCTCTAACACGGTGTGCCAATAGATGCATTGTGATACATACCTCACAGCCTTCAGCTGTCCACTTCTCTAACACGGTATGCCAATAGATACATTGTGATACATACCTCACAGCCTTCAGCTATCCACTTCTCTAACACGGTGTGCCAATAGATACATTGTGATACATACCTCACAGCCTTCAGCTGTCCACTTCTCTAACACGGTGTGCCAATAGATGCATTGTGATACATACCTCACAGCCTTCAGCTGTCCACTTCTCTAACACGGTATGCCAATAGATACATTGTGATACATACCTCACAGCCTTGATCAGCTGTCCACTTCTCTAACACGGTGTGCCAATAGATACATTGTGATACATACCTCACAGCCTTCAGCTGTCCACTTCTCTAACACGGTATGCCAATAGATACATTGTGATACATACCTCACAGCCTTGATCAGCTGTCCACTTCTCTAACACGGTGTGCCAATAGATACATTGTGATACATACCTCACAGCCTTCAGCTGTCCACTTCTCTAACACGGTGTGCCAATAGATGCATTGTGATACATACCTCACAGCCTTCAGCTGTCCACTTCTCTAACACGGTATGCCAATAGATACATTGTGATACATACCTCACAGCCTTGATCAGCTGTCCACTTCTCTAACACGGTGTGCCAATAGATACATTGTGATACATACCTCACAGCCTTCAGCTGTCCACTTCTCTAACACGGTGTGCCAATAGATACATTGTGATACATACCTCACAGCCTTGATCAGCTGTCCACTTCTCTAACACGGTGTGCCAATAGATACATTGTGATACATACCTCACAGCCTTCAGCTGTCCACTTCTCTAACACGCCAATAGATACATTGTGATACATACCTGACAGCCTTCAGCTGTCCACTTCTCTAACACGGTGTGCCAATAGATACATTGTGATACATACCTCACAGCCTTGATCAGCTGTCCACTTCTCTAACACGGTGTGCCAATAGATGCATTGTGATACATACCTCACAGCCTTCAGCTGTCCACTTCTCTAACACGGTGTGCCAATAGATACATTGTGATACATACCTCACAGCCTTGATCAGCTGTCCACTTCTCTAACACGGTGTGCCAATAGATACATTGTGATACATACCTCACAGCCTTCAGCTGTCCACTTCTCTAACACGGTGTGCCAATAGATACATTGTGATACATACCTGACAGCCTTCAGCTGTCCACTTCTCTAACACGGTGTGCCAATAGATACATTGTGATACATACCTCACAGCCTTCAGCTGTCCACTTCTCTAACACGGTGTGCCAATAGATACATTGTGATACATACCTCACAGCCTTCAGCTGTCCACTTCTCTAACACGGTGTGCCAATAGATACATTGTGATACATACCTCACAGCCTTGATCAGCTGTCCACTTCTCTAACACGGTGTGCCAATAGATACATTGTGATACATACCTCACAGCCTTCAGCTGTCCACTTCTCTAACACGGTGTGCCAATAGATACATTGTGATACATACCTCACAGCCTTGATCAGCTGTCCACTTCTCTAACACGGTGTGCCAATAGATACATTGTGATACATACCTCACAGCCTTGAGCTGTCCACTTCTCTAACACGGTGTGCCAATAGATGCATTGTGATACATACCTCACAGCCTTCAGCTGTCCACTTCTCTCTAACACGGTGTGCCAATAGATGCATTGTGATACATACCTCACAGCCTTCAGCTGTCCACTTCTCTAACACGGTGTGCCAATAGATGCATTGTGATACATACCTCACAGCCTTCAGCTGTCCACTTCTCTAACACGGTGTGCCAATAGATACATTGTGATACATACCTCACAGCCTTCAGCTGTCCACTTCTCTAACACGGTGTGCCAATAGATACATTGTGATACATACCTCACAGCCTTCAGCTGTCCACTTCTCTAACACGGTGTGCCAATAGATGCATTGTGATACATACCTCACAGCCTTCAGCTGTCCACTTCTCTAACACGGTGTGCCAATAGATACATTGTGATACATACCTCACAGCCTTCAGCTGTCCACTTCTCTAACACGGTGTGCCAATAGATACATTGTGATACATACCTCACAGCCTTCAGATGTCCACTTCTCTAACACGGTGTGCCAATAGATACATTGTGATACATACCTCACAGCCTTCAGCTGTCCACTTCTCTAACACGGTGTGCCAATAGATACATTGTGATACATACCTCACAGCCTTCAGATGTCCACTTTTCTAACACGGTGTGCCAATAGATACATTGTGATACATACCTCACAGCCTTCAGCTGTCCACTTCTCTAACACGGTGTGCCAATAGATACATTGTGATACATACCTCACAGCCTTGATCAGCTGTCCACTTCTCTAACACGGTGTGCCAATAGATACATTGTGATACATACCTCACAGCCTTCAGCTGTCCACTTCTCTAACACGGTGTGCCAATAGATACATTGTGATACATACCTCACAGCCTTGATCAGCTGTCCACTTCTCTAACACGGTGTGCCAATAGATACATTGTGATACATACCTCACAGCCTTGATCAGCTGTCCACTTCTCTAACACGGTGTGCCAATAGATACATTGTGATACATACCTCACAGCCTTCAGCTGTCCACTTCTCTAACACGGTGTGCCAATAGATACATTCTGACGTGTACGCACAGAACGAGTAGTTTAATGCCTTGTTCCCATTCTCCTCGGAAATCTCTCGGTCGCTCAGCATCCTATTGTACTTCACAGCTACAATGTATTCACCAGCCATTGTATTATTCGACGCTTTGCTTGAGTAAAAGACTGTGTGGACCGCTTGGTCTGGGGAGGCATTTTCAGGCAGGTTATACCAGTCATCCTCGTCACTATCTGGTCTTTTTCCTTTCCCAAGAGCAACAGCAAATTCTGGCTTATCTGAGATTTCATCCAATATTCTCACATCAATGTTGATAGAACTTTCGTTCCTGAGGACACTAAACATGTGGTGCTGTGTCTCGTGGTACCGTATGGTCCCTTGGAAACAGTTCTCGAGAGATCCCTTTTTGTGGATCCAAAGTTCAATGGGGTTGGTAAGGTTTTGCAGTGAGATTGAACCGGTGCTGTTCGAGATCCCAAATTCACAGACCATGCTTTTGACTAGATTGGATGTGTTATCGCCAGTAAATGGATTGTTCAGGTATACTGCAGACTGAAAGACATGGCATGTCATGGTTAATAAAGGGTTGTAATTCATATGACGTAATTAGGTACGTGTGGGTCATAATAAAGGTAAAAGAAGGTCGCGGGCAAGGTAGGTTTATCTCTTCGGGGAGGAGCTGTTATATATAGCAGTTATTATTTCACATCTGTAGTGATGGGCAACCTTTACAGATTATAAATATTTAGATTTAGAAGAAATAAGGGATCATTCAATGAAGTTTTAGTAAGGGCAGCCGATGGTGCTCGTTGCATACCTACCATTAGCGATCCACATTAATCATTAAGTGTTATTTATAAAGGAGGAAACTGTAGTATGTAGGGCATCTAATTGTGACTTCTTCAGTCGATCTAAAACATCCTGAATGTCCTACTGCGCATGCGTCACAGAAAAGGCAGGAATGCTAAACGTAATATAGCAATTCCGGGGTCGAGTTAGGATTTAAAACGACAGTCTACAACGCATGCGCTTGGTCTCTTACTTCGATATCGATCAGCCTTGTAGTGTCGTTCAGATCTCCTCCAACGGCGTCGCTGATGAAGCCATCAGGTAACGTTATTCCACCACTCCCAACGTAGAAAGAAAGACCGTGTGGCATGTCAAGGGTGTTTTTACTCAGTGTGACGTTTAACTCAGGTGAAAACACTCGCGTTGGATACTCATTCGCGACGATGCAACATTTGATGATGTTTGTTGTGTTTCTTATTGAATCCAAAATAATTGCGGTGTAGAACTTTGCCTTTGAAAACAATATATACCATTATCGAGGTGTATAAGTAAAGGTTATATACCATTATCGAGGTGTATACGTAAAGGTTATACACCATTATCGAGGTGTATAAGTAAAGGTTATATACCATTATTGAGGTGTATAAGTAAAGCTTATATACCATTATAATGAGGTGTATAAGTAAAGCTTATATACCATTTATCGAGGTGTATAAGCGTGTTGTTGTAGCAGCATAGGTCACTGTTGTTGTTGACAAACAAAATTGTGTGGCCAACATAGGCTCGATGTTCAAAGACTTTCAGTCGACATTCTCATGCTTGATCAGTGTTGATCAGTGCTTTACCCTGAATGGTTGTTGAGCTCATGAATGATGAATGAGTTTGAGAACTAAAAAACAACCACTGGTAGATATGACGCTTAGATATCCCGCGGGATATCCTGGATATCCCTCAAGAACGAAATAAACTAAATGAATAATGAGAATGGTTAGCTATTCTTGCTTTACTTACAAGTTCTTTATTCTGGCTGTCAGCTGACGCGTTTCCTGTGGAAGCAGTTTCCAAGAGTACACTGAATCCATGCAAAACGCCTGCCGAGGCTTGTAGAAACGACGACATTCCTCTTCTGACATCATCAAAGTTTAAATACACAGTTTCTTGGAGGAAAAATGTCACAATGCTTTTGAGTGCTTCAACGAGACGAATCTGTATTTAGTGAAACATTGCATGTTAAATTAGCAAAAAATACCATATTAGGATAGGACTATATTAGGCATTGATGCTACGGACCATATTAGGAAATTATGTTGCCATATTTGGAAGTGATGCTATCGTCTTTGGAAGGGAGGATACCATATGAAGAACTAATGCTACCTGATTTGAAATTGCTTCTACCATATTTGGTAGGGGTGTTACTATATTTGGTAGGGATGCTACCATATTTGGAAGGGACGTTATCGTTTTTGGAAGGGAGGATACCATATAAAGAACTACCGGTTGAATGCTAACTGATATGTTTGATATTGCTTCTACCATATTTGGAAGAGACGCTACCATATAAGGAAGTTATACAGCCATATTTGGCATACGATAAAGACGTACCAGGACCTCTATACACTGTTCTTCAGGATTGCCTGCCAGTGCGAATATCGTTGCTGACGTCATTTGTATCGTGTTTATTGAGTCTAGCTGAGTGTTTGTCATCGATGTAGCAATGCGTTCACGAATCTAGAAATCAATGATATCAAGAGTTTATAAATTATTGATGGTGACACTTACTAGTGCTGAAGCACTAACAAACCTGTAGCCCTTGTTAGTGAGATAGTAATGTAGATATTTGTTTACGTCATTGGTGGTCTTCCTCTTTCCTACCTTCCTTTTCCTACATCCTTCCTTCCTCCTTCCTCCTTCCTCCTTCCTCCTTCCTCCTTCCTCCTTCCTCCTTCCTCCTTCCTCCTTCCTCCTTCCTCCTTCCTCCTTCCTCCTTCCTCCTTCCTCCTTCCTCCTTCCTCCCTCCTTCCTCCCTCTCTCCTTCCCTCCTTCCTCGTTCCATCCTCCCTCGATCCGTCCTTCATTCCCTCCCTCCTTCTGTCATCCTATACTGAGAACGTGTCAACTAACATGGCAACAGTTCTTAGACTCGATGCTCAAGGCCTCAATTCGTTCCTTTAATACTGTGACATCAGCTGCCTTTGGATGATCGGTTCCTGGTGGGTCTTCAGTGGGCAGTTCAGCCAGGAAAGTCTCAGTTTGACTGAGCGTTGTGGTTAAGTTTGCCAATATCTTGGAGCGTTTTCGTGATTCTTTGTTCAACATTTCGACCTTGTGCAGACACCATTGATTGAGAGCCTGTTGAACGATGCATTCGCACGTTAAACAATGAAGCTGTTTATGTTGTTTGTAATACAATTCATTTAGCATATCAACGTAAGGTCTTTCATGTAGTATTCGGGTTTCATGAACAATCTATATACTGGAATTACAAAGAAACAACCATCCATGTTTATCACATTGTTAGATTGTCAAATATTGCTGTATGCATGCATACCCGGGAGTTGTCATCCATTTCTAGATTGACCAGGTGCCCATTCTTCTGGACTTCCTTGTGAAGTGTTACACAGGGTGACTCAAGTGACGCTGATTGGTCTGGCTTTATCTTTAAATACATACAATTCAGCGATAATAACTAAATAGTACTAAAATCTTACTGATAAACCATAGGCAGCCCAACGCCCAACCATTGCTTTAGAGGCTACTAAATAATTCAATAAAAATGATATTTGCGTCTTTTTTTATGGGCTTCCTGTGGTAGAGCGCGCGCGCATTTATATATTGGGTTCCCTGTGCATAGAAATGAGCGCGCGCGCGCGATACGTATGATATTGGGTTCCCTGTGTTGAGTGCGTCCCGCAGCAATGTGTATATTTACAATTTATACAATTTATACAAATATACACATTTGCTGCGGGCGCATCCCGCAGAACGCACACAGGGATCCCAACATCATACATTACTCAACACAGGGAACCCAATATATAAATGCGCGCGCGCTCTACCACAGGAAGCCCATCAAAAAAAGATGCAAATATCATTTTTATTTAAGCAATACAACACATTTTCCGTGTTTATATTCACTTTTACAAACACGCGGGATGTTGGGAGAACACGAGAAAAGTTTGAAAATCACGAGCCTCCTGGCGAGTGATTTTCAAACTTTTTCGAGTGTTCTCCCAACATCCCAAGTGTTTGTAAAAGTGATTATAAAATAACATGTATATAACGCGCGCTCTGATTGGCTAGAAGCTCCCAAAAACCGTGTTTGTAAAAGTGAATATAAACATGGTTTCCGTGACCTTGAGAGACCTTGAAGCGATGCAGTGGATTCAATTCGACAAATATATATTTTTCTGTTGTCAAACATGTTTTATTTACTAAACAAAAGCCAAATAATTACAGCATTTCTTATTTTCTCAAGTTCAACTTCTATCTAAATGTGATTTTGTTGTTTTGAAGCCGAACATGTGCATTGATTAACACACGAAACGACGACGGTGACAGATGAGTCGTCCTATTTTGAACATTGAATAACGAAGAAAACTAAATGTATTAAACTCGCATACTAACCGTTCTTTGAGTTCTATAGCTACAATATTTTATCAAGTGTACGACTGAAAATACCAAGCAACGATAGCCGTATTACTCTATTTAAAAGTTACTCACAAAGCAGAGCAATTCTCGATTCTTGTAGCTAAATTCAAAATTAAATATCGACTATAAGCTTAGCTTAATTTCAGTAAAATGTGTCATAGAGAAAAAAATATCGTCGTGTGTCTCAAAAACATCTATCGTTTATACATTCTTGTTGAGAAAAAACGGCTATGAAAAGGTTCAAAAGTACGACAAAAACTGTAGAATTGGCTACCTGACTTCGTGCTCCATTCATCAAGTTGTAAAATATTTCAGAAAGTTTGACGTCTTCATTGAATCAGCTCAGAGCTTTTTCTCACTTTTCTTCGTCTTTCGTGTTCACAGGATACACTAACTAACAAAGGAAGCATTCTTCTGTAATTTTCTGACAGAAAATAGCATTCTTCAAAACGATTTTCCTGTCAAAACAATTTTTACGGCGAAACGGCACGAATCGCTTTGCCATTTTGATTTCTTTAGCAAGATTTGATTGGATGGTGAGCCATTTCTGATGTTTTCAGGAGAATTGCACATTTGATCAATGAAAACTTGCGTAAAGAAAACCGTGTAGTTATTTTATAAAAGCAATACAACACATTTTCCGTGTTTATATTTAAGCAATACAACACATTTTCCGTGTTTATATTCACTTTTACAAACACGCGGGATGTTGGGAGAACACTCGAAAAAGTTTGAAAATCACGAGCCTCCCGGCGAGTGATTTTCAAACTTTTCTCGTGTTCTCCCAACATCCCGCGTGTTTGTAAAAGTGAATATAAACACGGAAAATGTGTTGTATTGCTTAAATATAAACACGGAAAATGTGTTGTATTGCTTTTATAAAATAACTACACGGTTTTCTTTACGCAAGTTTTCATTGATCAAATGTGCAATTCTCCTGAAAACATCAGAAATGGCTCACCATCCAATCCAATCTTGCGAAAGAAATCAAAATGGCAAAGCGATTCGACAACTTTTATCTGTGCCGTTTCGCCGTTTAAAAAGTGTTTTGACAGGAAAATCGTTTTGAAGAATGCTATTTTCTGTCAGAAAATTACAGAAGAATGCTTCCTTTGTTAGTTTGTGTACCCTGTGAACACGAAAGACGAAGAAAAGTGAGAAAAGCTGAGCTGATTCAATGAAGACGTCGTCAAACTTTCTGAAATATTTTACAACTTGATGAATGGAGCACGAAGTCAGGTAGCCAACTCTACAGTTTTTGTCGTACTTTTGAACCTTTTCATTCAGGTTTTTCTCAACAAGAATGTATAAACGATAGATGTTTTTGAGACACACGACGATATTTTTTCTCTATGACACATTTTACTGAAATTAAGCTAAGCTTAAGAACTTATATAGTCAATATTTGATTTTGAATTTAGCTACAATAAGAATCTAGAATTGCTCTGCTTTGTGAGTAACTTTTAAATAGAGTAATACGGCTATCGTTGCTTGGTATTTTCAGTCGTACACTTGGTAAAATATTGTAGCTATAGAACTCAAAGAACGGTTAGTATGTGAGTTACATTTAGTTTTCTTCGTTATCAGTCAATGTTCAAAATAGGACGACTCATCTGTCACTCGTCGTTTCGTGTGTTAATCAATGCACATGTTCGACTTCAAAACAACAAAATCACATTTAGATAGAAGTTGAACTTGAGAAAATAAGAAATGCTGTAATTCTTTGGCTTTTGTTTAGTAAATAAAACATGTTTGACAACAGAAAAATATATATTTGTCGAATTGAATCCACTGCATCGCTTCAAGGTCTCTCAAGGTCACGGAAACCATGTTTATATTCACTTTTACAAACACGGTTTTTGGGAGCTTCTAGCCAATCAGAGCGCGCGTTATATACATGTTATTTTATAATGAATTATTTAGTAGCCTCTAAAGTAATGGTTGGGCTGCCTATGGATAAACATGCAATCTAAATGAAAATTGCTAATCGTCAAACTGTATCAATGATGACCACTATCTTCGTAGAACTCTCCTTCAAGGGAGTTTAAACTTTGGTAGATTAACCGTAAACCCAGGATTAAACCTAAAACTAAAGCCAATAAAACGACAGAATAGTCCCTTTTCGCGTTCACAGATCCCGTTGTAAACCGCTGTACTTATTGACATCAGACGCATTTGTACAGGGTTAGCCTCGAGTCTGTGTAAATTATTCACATATATCAACAAGAACACGAAAAAATGTTGACATGAAACAATAGAAACATTTTTTAATTGCACGGACTGGTTTCTGAATCGAGGCTAACCCTGTACAAATGCGTCTTTTGTCAAGGACAGCGGTCATCTCTAAACAACACGAAACTGGAGTATTGTGCGGGGCATATATTTCAGTCATAGCTTTTAACTGTTCTAAGCATAATTGGTAAGTTACCTTCACTTTGAGAAACGTAGTGGTAATGGCTCCTATCATGTCCGTGATTAACACTTTGACTTCAACATAATAACCAAAAGTCTCGTCCCCCTCGGGCAAAGTCACATTCCTGGTGCTCGACCGGTCGGTGTGTTCAAACAACAATGGAAGATTGTAGGGCTTAGTTTTATAGTAATAATAATAATGCAAGTTACTGCCGTTCATGTAATCCGTCCAGTTACCACATGTGAAGTGGAATGGCGTTAATGAAATCCCGGCCTCAGGAAACACACTGCACTTTCCACCTCTTGGTGAACAGTGAGTGTTTAAAAATATGTAGGTGTATCCCACTGGTCCATTATGAATCCGAGCTACGATCTTCCCCATGTATGAGCTGCAGCTCTGAAGGCAATCCTTACGAAGGACCAGATAGTCTCTGTTGGTGGGGCTCTGCACTACGTCTGCTAAATCCTTGGTGTCCCATTCACCGATGTTGTTTTTCTTGAACAAAAACCACTCTATGTTTAGGGCTGTTGGATGTTGGCCCCACAATTGGCATTTAGCTTGGATGGTAATCTTGGACGATGTGATGACACGACGATTGAGGGTCAAGCCGTCCATGCTGAAAAACAATAGATTTTCTATATGAAATTTCACTAAAACTGAGTAATCTATCTGGACTTGTGTTTTGGGTTGAAAGAGAGAGAGAGAGAGATTGTCGATCGCATGCAAATAACCGAAGAAAGATGTTAATTTTCTATCAATTTTGAATGCAGCAGTTTGAACCCCCTCCCACCCCCCAGAGGGTTCGTCGTACGTTTTAGGCTTTGAAATCGGCGATTTGTTACCTCTTAGGGGTGAACATTATTTCATGCCACGCCCACTTGGAAGAGAGCATCAATATTACAACAATACGACAAATAAATTTGAAAGAAAAACTGATTCAAGCGCGCGCTGGTTCCGTGCGTGAGCGAAACGCCATCCTTACTTAGTGCGCACTGTGGAGAGTCTACTTCCGTCACGTTTACCTACCTTAATGCGCACTGTGGATGGTCTACTTCCGTCACGTTTACCTACCTTAATACGCACTGTGGAGGGTCTACTTCCGTCACGTTTACCTACCTTAATGCGCACTGTGGAGGGTCTACTTCCGTCACGTTTACCTACCTTAATGCGCACTGTGGATGGTCTACTTCCGTCACGTTTACCTACCTTAATACGCACTGTGGAGGGTCTACTTCCGTCACGTTTACCTACCTTAATGCACACTGTGGAGGGTCTACTTCCGTCACGTTTACCTACCTTAATACGCACTGTGGATGGTCTACTTCCGTCACGTTTACCTACCTTAATGCACACTGTGGAGGGTCTACTTCCGTCACGTTTACCTACCTCAATGCGCACTGTGGAGGGTCTACTTCCGTCACGTTTACCTACCTTAATGCACACTGTGGAGGGTCTACTTCCGTCACGTTTACCTACCTTAATGCACACTGTGGAGGGTCTACTTCCGTCACGTTTACCTACCTTAATACGCACTGTGGAGGGTCTACTTCCGTCACGTTTACCTACCTTAATGCACACTGTGGAGGGTCTACTTCCGTCACGTTTACCTACCTTAATGCGCACTGTGGATGTTCTACTTCCGTTACGTTTACCTACCTTAATGCGCACTATGGAGGGTCTACTTCCGTCACGTTTACCTACCTTAATGCGCACTGTGGAGGGTCTACTTCCGTCACGTTTACCTACCTTAATGCGCACTGTGGAGGTTGTACTTCCGTCACGTTTACCTACCTCAATGCGCACTGTGGAGGGTCTACTTCCGTCACGTTTACCTACCTCAATGCGCACTGTGGATGGTCTACTTCCGTCACGTTTACCTACCTCAATGCGCACTGTGGATGGTCTACTTCCGTCACGTTTACCTACCTCAATGCGCACTGTGGAGAGTCTACTTCCGTCTCGTTTACCTACCTTAATGCGCACTGTGGAGGGTCTACTTCCGTCACGTTTACCTACCTCAATGCGCACTGTGGATGGTCTACTTCCGTCACGTTTACCTACCTCAATGCGCACTGTGGAGAGTCTACTTCCGTCTCGTTTACCTACCTTAATGCGCACTGTGGAGGGTCTACTTCCGTCACGTTTACCTACCTTAATGCGCACTGTGGAGGGTCTACTTCCGTCATCTTCAGGAATGCATCAAAGAATCCCAGACGAGAACCTTTCGTACAGTACAGCCGGAAGTGCAGCGAATCGTTGACTTGAAAAGTTCTATTCTCATACGTCTTGATGCTTTTGCCTTTTGTCACAAATCCAGCTTGTTTCGTCAAGCATCCTCCTCCTCCACTTGCTAACTCTGCCACATCTAGTGCAGGATGAGCGGGTAATGTATAGTTCGCGTCGTTTTTCTTGCAGTACAGATAGTACTCGATTCCATCAGTCTTGTTGGCTTCACTTTGATCAGGGTCGTAGGAATATTGCCCATCGAGTACAATATCGCGATAGATGGACTGCGACCAACCATTTCCACCATACACATAACACTGTAATGGCGAAGGCATCACCTCTCCGTAAGCCTGCTGGACGGTATCTACTAGAGCAAGATTTACTATGCTAACGTTCAGCTTAAACATATACAGACCGTACGGCAAGGACCGTTGAGGAAGCTCCAGTATGGATCTGTTAATCTTACTCCCTTTCGAAAGGTCTGTAAATGGAGCTCCTGCGTGTCCTGTGCTGTTAAGTTTGTAAATGTTCCATTGAAATTGTGATCGCCGAGAAGCATAGCAGTAGATAGAGACGTCGGAGTAGACCTTGATGTGTTCGGAGCGTCGAAATTTTCTGGGATTTTCAAAGTTTCGTCCCATTTGTTTGATATAAATTTGAGGAAAATCGCATGACAGGGGGACAATGATGGCCCAGTGGTACTTCTCTACGTATGAAACAGTGTTGTGGCAAGTCATCTTAACGTAATAGTAGATGACTTGCCAAAATGTGAAAGGAAAGACGATGGAAATGTTGTGTTTGGTGGGGACGATTTTATGGTCGCTACTCAGCGCTGCCCAGTCAGACCTGCACGTGGTACTAGTCTTGTCTTTATAGATGATGTACGTATTGTTAGTCAGGTCTATTAAACAACATGCAGAATTTCCAATTTGGCTCAGCTGTACGTGGAATGTAGTCTTTGATGTAAACTTTGATGGAGAATCGCTGTTGAAAGTGAGATTAAGATTGCTGTCCATCAGAATGATTCTTGTACTGAATTTCATCTCACTGATTGAGTTATTTGCGGTCACGTTTATCTCATACTCTCCTTTGGAATCATACAGGTGCATAACATTGTAATCCTGAGTAACGTTCATACTCGATATATCACCAAAAGTGTAGTAAAACGTCACATTTGATCCATTGCTTGTAGCAGCATTAAATCTTATTGGATATTCACGAGGGAAGACGTTGTTTCCAGGACCTCTCCCTGGAGCCCCGAAACCTGCATCCGCCCCTGTTGTATGCACTGGGGTGACCCTGAAATCTTTGATCTCTCTTTGGACGTCGATGCTCGTGTTGAATTTCTGCCAGCTAATTTGGTTGCTGACATTCATGTTAACAAAGTAGATTCCAGGAGTGATGATAATCTTGGAGAATCTACTGATGTTCGCCGTTCCAAACAAAAGTTTCCTGTGTACGCCATTATACTCGTAGTCTACGTCAATGGTCGCGTTCGTTGGTACGTGAATACCATTAGGAACAGTCAGATCGAACCAGGTCAGACCTGGCGGGATAACTTGAGGACTGTTTGTAGTGAGTCGAAGTTCTTTTACTGGATACTGCACAACCATGGTAACAACAATTACTTTGCTTCCTAAAGGGTTTGCAACTCTAATATGGACTTCATAGACGCCATGATCTGAATACGAGTGTCTCACGTGATCGCTACTGAGTCGTAGTGTGTCCGCTTTATGCAAGCGTGATTGGCTGACTCCATCTCTAAAGTCCCAATAGACAATGACATTAGAACCCGTATCTACAGAAGCATGGAGATCAGCCACGTGGTTGACCAGGATGTACTCGTGGCTACTGTTAACACAAAAGTTTCGTATCGGTATCTCCACACGAATTGTGTGTGTTATCACGAGGCGTGGAGTGACTTCATTTATGGCATAGAAAGCGAAACGGTAAACTCCAATCGTGGGAAAATATGATTTGGGAATAATCGTGCTTCCGCTGGTTGTATCAGCGGATATAGTAGCTATGTTAATATCGCTGGAAACCGAAGTCTCTATTCTAGTCCAAGTCAGATTATAGGTGACGTTAGTTCCCAGTTCTACTCGGAAGGAGACGGAGTAATCACGTTCGAGAGACTGCGCAGATGCTGCGGAGAGAATCAGCTTTGTGATTGGGTGATAGGCGCGCGCGATTGTCAAACCATATCCACTGTAAAGACGGTTGGTACAGTTAACCTTAACGTAGAACCAACCAGACGAATTGTAGGTATAAAACACGTGACTTCCCACCATGCTGAAGTTACTGCCACGACGCCTTACTACGCCATTGCCAAAGTCCCAGTCACAGATGTAATCGTTACCAGACGAGATGGTCATCATGAATGCACTTGGCGTGGAAACCCTAGCATCGTTTGTAGAGATCTGAGTAATATTGATGGGGAAGACTGGCTTGTGGACTTTGAACACCAAGAAGCACTTCTTTGAGCTGACATTGTTGTAGACGGTGATGTTACCGTGGAATTTGTCCCAGTATGGAAAGGACTTGTTAACTAAGAACTCTCGTGTTATGTTCATGGTTCCATCGCCAAAGTCGTACCGAACCATTGGGTTTGTACCTTGGGTGATGTTGGCTTTGAAAGTGATTGTCTCGTTAACCTCGATGTATTTGTTCTGGTTGATAACCTTGCACGTTAATCCATCCACAGGAATCTCGACTAGTACGAACGTCTTGTTAAAAACACTACTCACTAGGTTGATACAAGTGATATTAACCAAGTATTCACCAGTAGTAGCATATGTGTGGACCAACCAAAACGTCTGCGTTCCATGTATAGTCGTTGTGGGTAATGTCTGCTCTGTTCCATCACCTAGTGTCACATTACATTGTGTGTCTGTCCCGTTCTGTACTGCCCACGTAATGTTAGTGGAATTATTCAATATGGTGGAAAAAACTTGATGAAAGAAAACATCAACAATTGCATCTTGCACAACAACGACGCACTGGCGACTCATCGAACCGAGAAGGTTAAACGCAGCTACAGTAACCGTGTGGTTACCGATGTTATAGAAAGTATGATAGTACGTAATGTTATGATCGACACGCTCGTGGGTAAATGTGCGGTACGTGGCATTATCAAACTCCAGCCCATGCGTAACGTTGTACCCTGTATGGCTGAGAACTGTGATGTTAAACGTCGCGTATAGCGCAGCATAAAGAGTGAAATCCCACGTAACGTTACGAATGCGCTCCGTGCAAATGTACTCGGCTGTTTGTAGTTCGTAATTGTGTGCATTGGAGAAGTTAAAAGTGTCTGTGTGAACTCCAATGCTGCAGTTGAGTCCAAGCGAGAACGAGGTGGAGACAACGTACGATGCTTGTACAAGAGGCGAGAAATCCAACGCCGTTACGTTATAATCAACTGTCGAGTAGAAGTCACCAACATTTAAACTATGGTTCGTTTTGTAGGGAGTTTTACTGCTTGATTTTGCCATGTTTAATTCTGCACTTATACCAGCTGGTAGGAGAACGCCGAGTATGTCTCGGTCACGAACTCTGAAGTCAGGTTGAGCGCTATTATTCTTAGCAAGGAAGACATGTTTCCCCGTAGTTATATACATCTGGTTCTCGTATACTAACTCGTACATGTCCGTCATAGGACGTCCGCCGCCTCCACTAGTTGGAGAGCAGACCATGTCAGACTTTGCACAGGTTAATGTTGTAAGACAGAACGTAGTTAAAGAAGAGCACGATGTTGTGCTCTCTGAGGAAGAGAACGTACATTTTGCCACGGAAGAACTGCAGTTGCCGCTGGCGTAGCAGTAGCTTGCGTCACCACCCAGTATACAAACAGGTCGGAAAATCTGGTAAGAAACAAGTTTAATCAATGGATATAATTAATTAGCAAAATCACGTTGTACTTTCTTCTTACTAGAGAAGAGAAACCTCCTCGCTATCAGTGCTTTGGCGCTTAAAGGTCATTTTTAACTCGTGTACCCTGCGAGCAGAGGTTTCCTTTTTACATTTCTCCTAGAGAGAAAAGGAAAGGTAAAAAGGAAACCTCTGCTCGCAGGGTATTATGAAAGATAATCTTGACATACATAACCTTAACACGATGATTAAGGAAACTGACCTGTATTTTAACATAACCCGTGCTTGCAACATCAACGGCAAACGCTTTCAGCAGACCAGATTTGAATACGCTATCGGTCAATAAGTACACCCTATCTAGACCTGTCGGCCCGCTTGTCGATGTCCTTAGAGATGCCGCGTTACTTGAGGTCAGGTACACATTAGAATCTGAAAGGAGAGGAACCAATACCTAAAGGTGTTCCGTATGACCATACATTTACGCTCCTGTCTACCGTAATTAGTGGGGCACCAATACTTAAAGGTGTTCCGTATGACGATACATTTACGCTCCTGTCTACCGTAATTAGTGGGGCACCAATACCTAAAGGTGTTCCGTATGACGATACATTTACGCTCCTGTCTACCGTAATTAGTGGGGCACCAATACTTAAAGGTGTTCCGTATGACGATACATTTACGCTCCTGTCTACCGTAATTAGTGGGGCACCAATACCTAAAGGTGTTCCGTATGACCATACATTTACGCTCCTGTCTACCGTAATTAGTGGGGCACCAATACTTAAAGGTGTTCCGTATGACGATACATTTACGCTCCTGTCTACCGTAATTAGTGGGGCACCAATACCTAAAGGTGTTCCGTATGACGATACATTCCTGTCTACCGTAATTAGTGGGGCACCAACCGTAATTAGTGGGGCACCAATACCTAAAGGTGTTCCGTATGACGATTTACGCTCCTGTCTACCGTAATTAGTGGGGCACCAATACCTAAAGGTGTTCCGTATGACGATACATTTACGCTCCTGTCTACCGTAATTAGTGGGGCACCAATACCTAAAGGTGTTCCGTATGACCATACATTTACGCTCCTGTCTACCGTAATTAGTGGGGCACCAATACCTAAAGGTGTTCCGTATGACCATACATTTACGCTCCTGTCTACCGTAATTAGTGGGGCACCAATACCCAAAGGTGTTCCGTATACATTTACGCTCCTGTCTACCGTAATTAGTGGGGCACCAATACCTAAAGGTGTTCCGAATACATTTACGCTCCTGTCTACCGTAATTAGTGGGGCACCAATACCTAAAGGTGTTCCGTATGACCATACATTTACGCTCCTGTCTACCGTATTTAGTGGGGCACCAATACCTAAAGGTGTTCCGTATACATTTACGCTCCTGTCTACCGTAATTAGTGGGGCACCAATACCTAAAGGTGTTCCGTATACATTTACGCTCCTGTCTACCGTAATTAGTGGGGCACCAATACCTAAAGGTGTTCCGTATGACCATACATTTACGCTCCTGTCTACCGTAATTAGTGGGGCACCAATACCTAAAGGTGTTCCGTATGACCATACATTTACGCTCCTGTCTACCGTAATTAGTGGGGCACCAATACCTAAAGGTGTTCCGTATGACCATACATTTACGCTCCTGTCTACCGTAATTAGTGGGGCACCCATTGCGCGCCCTAGCACTAATCGATTCAATATTCGTGAAAAGCCTGACATGACTTACCAGGAATACTGTACGCAGTTGTTGGTGAGTTGGACGCGAAATGAGTCAATGTAATTTCTTTCCCTTCATTCACAGTTATGTTAACAATGTACGGGATTTCAGCCTCGACAATCGTCGCAAAACTGAGTTTCGAGCCGAGGAGCCACCAATCCACAGCCAGTCGATTAGTTGTTTGGAGTTCTTTTGGTTCACCATATTTACCGACCCAAGTTCTTGACAAAACCTGATTCGTGCAAAAAGGTCGTCTTATTTAGTTTGCTTGGTCACGTGATTGAGTGTCATTGGTTCGTTTAGTCACGTGGTTAGTCATTTAATCTTGTGACGATTTTTATGCTAATCATGTGAGAAACACAATAATATAATTTAAAATATTAAATATTTTCTTCAGTCGTTGAAAACTTCTATATATCTGCTTACCATTCTGTCCTGTTCTCCCAACGAGAAATAAGTGATTTCTGAAGTGTTACTTCTCAGTGTTATACCATCTCCAAAGTCCACCCAAAACCGGTGATGGTTAGCTGACGTGACTTTGAAAGACTCCAACATTCGAATGCTACTTGGAACACTCACAGTCAATTTTTTGTTCAGAGTTTCTCGTACTTCGTAGATGCTGACATGTGATTGGCTGCCGCACATGAATGCGGGGTTTCCCTTACAAGGTTCGTTACACTTGTATTTGGAGACGTCGTTGTTGCTAGGAAACCCATTAAAACAATAACATCTGCTTTCTACCGATACACCAGCGTAGGTAAAGGCCTCGAGACCACATGACGTCACACACATCCCAGGATGCATGTCGTCAGAATTGATATCGTTGCTTGGCTTGGAGACGTTCAGTACGTCGCTACTATAGCAACCCTTGCTGAGGAAGGCTGTATAACATAATATAATAGTGCGTAGTTATTTACTTTAGTTTCCCAGTGGGAGAGGTGACCCTAGAGTCGTTTTCGTGGGAAACCTACGGCACGGAGTTACGGTAACGGTACGGAATCGAAGACGTATTCAACCAATCACAGCGCGCAAAAATCATCGCTCAACCAATGCTTGGATACGGCACGGTACCGCACCGCATGGCACGAACCGTACCGTAACTACTTCCCACTCATACGAAAACGACTCTCACTGTTTCAAGTAGAATACTTACGTTCTGCAGCGTAGAATACCCCAACGCGCATGTCAGTGGAAGTGTTCCAGTCAGACGGATAGACGCGTACTAGACGAGCCTCGAGAGTGGCACAGAGTTGATGCGAGACGATGCTGTTGCTGTCTGAATTAGCTTGGAAATGCTGCGAGAACAAGAAATACATGTATTTTATACGTTGTCCAGCTAAAAAGTGATTCACACTTCAATATAAATGTCACGTATTGCAAGCAAGTATTGTGCACGTGGAGCTGATATAATTCAAAGAACGAAGTATATCGGCTCCACGTGCACAATAATTGCTCATATCGCGCGCGCAAAACGAATATAGAATGAGACACGTGACATTTATTGTAGTGTTAATCTCTGGTTTAGTGGTGGCAAAGATCTGTGTTTAGTAAGTTTACCAGAATGTGTACTATAATGATTATATTGTAAAACTTGTGTGGGACGTCATGCTTCCTTTCTTTTCAACAGCAATTGGCTAGACCTTCGCGTGGCTCGACCGTCTCTCCACACTACACTATGCCTGGATTGCAGAGACGTAAAGGAACCACAGAGGACAAACAAGCCCTGGACGTGACCACCCTCAGTGGCTGGGGCATAGTACTACATACCAACAACTAACAAGACTTCCTGATCTGATATTCAATATATTGTCCCTTAATTGATAGTGGGATTCTACTACATGTCTATATTGTGTGACTTACATAGACAGATCCATTGACCTGATAATATGTCCATTCCATCCCGTCTAAGCTGTAAGACATAGTAAACGTTTTCACCCACTGGGCGTGGTTGTTTCCACCTTGTGTAGCGATTCTTGCTATAGTACGACCCATGACGAAGTCAAGCTGGATGTATTCTCTACCGGTAGAAAATAATGGCTGCCAGCCCGCTGTTTACAGGAACATCGAGAACAAAGCAGAATAGAAGGTTAGTTTTACGTAAGACTACGTACGATGTTGCTGCGTATGGGTGCATTAAGACAAGTTAAGACAGCTGCGTAACGTAAGGAAGCTGCGTTCCATAGAATAGTCGTTAAGGCAGCTGCGTACCGTAAGTTCTCGGATAGTTGGGTATTGTATATCGTAAGACAGTTGCGTACATTAAAGAGGCTGCGTGTTTTAAGTTAATAGTTGTGCGTTGCGCTGCGTACTCAGGTAGCTGCGTATGCATATATCATCAGAGTTGCGTATTCTTAAGGAAGCTGCGTTAAAACAGCTGCGTACCGTACGTTAGCTGTGTACTCAGGTAGTTGGGTACATTAAAGTGGCTGCGTACCGTACGTTAGCTGTGTACTCAGGTAGTTGGGTACATTAAAGCAGCTGCGTACCGTACGTTAGCTGTGTACTCAGGTAGTTGGGTACATTAAAGCAGCTGCGTACCGTACGTTAGCTGTGTACTCAGGTAGTTGGGTACATTAAAGCAGCTGCGTACCGTACGTTAGCTGTGTACTCAGGTAGTTGGGTACATTAAAGCAGCTGCGTACCGTACGTTAGCTGTGTACTCAGGTAGTTGGGTACATTAAAGCAGCTGCGTACCGTACGTTAGCTGTGTACTCAGGTAGTTGGGTACATTAAAGCAGCTGCGTACCGTACGTTAGCTGTGTACTCAGGTAGTTGGGTACATTAAAGCAGCTGCGTACCGTACGTTAGCTGTGTACTCAGGTAGTTGGGTACATTAAAGCAGCTGCGTACCGTACGTTAGCTGTGTACTCAGGTAGTTGGGTACATTAAAGCAGCTGCGTACCGTACGTTAGCTGTGTACTCAGGTAGTTGGGTACATTAAAGTGGCTGCGTACCGTACGTTAGCTGTGTACTCAGGTAGTTGGGTACATTAAAGCAGCTGCGTACCGTACGTTAGCTGTGTACTCAGGTAGTTGGGTACATTAAAGCAGCTGCGTACCGTACGTTAGCTGTGTACTCAGGTAGTTGGGTACATTAAAGCAGCTGCGTACCGTACGTTAGCTGTGTACTCAGGTAGTTGGGTACATTAAAGTGGCTGCGTACCGTACGTTAGCTGTGTACTCAGGTAGTTGGGTACATTAAAGTGGCTGCGTACCGTACGTTAGCTGTGTACTCAGGTAGTTGGGTACATTAAAGTGGCTGCGTACCGTACGTTAGCTGTGTACTCAGGTAGTTGGGTACATTAAAGTGGCTGCGTACCGTATGTTAGCTGTGTACTCAGGTAGTTGGGTACATTAAAGCAGCTGCGTACCGTACGTTAGCTGTGTACTCAGGTAGTTGGGTACATTAAAGCAGCTGCGTACCGTACGTTAGCTGTGTACTCAGGTAGTTGGGTACATTAAAGCAGCTGCGTACCGTACGTTAGCTGTGTACTCAGGTAGTTGGGTACATTAAAGCAGCTGCGTACCGTACGTTAGCTGTGTACTCAGGTAGTTGGGTACATTAAAGTGGCTGCGTACCGTACGTTAGCTGTGTACTCAGGTAGTTGGGTACATTAAAGCAGCTGCGTACCGTACGTTAGCTGTGTACTCAGGTAGTTGGGTACATTAAAGCAGCTGCGTACCGTACGTTAGCTGTGTACTCAGGTAGTTGGGTACATTAAAGTGGCTGCGTACCGTACGTTAGCTGTGTACTCAGGTAGTTGGGTACATTAAAGCAGCTGCGTACCGTACGTTAGCTGTGTACTCAGGTAGTTGGGTACATTAAAGCAGCTGCGTACCGTACGTTAGCTGTGTACTCAGGTAGTTGGGTACATTAAAGCAGCTGCGTACCGTACGTTAGCTGTGTACTCAGGTAGTTGGGTACATTAAAGTGGCTGCGTACCGTACGTTAGCTGTGTACTCAGGTAGTTGGGTACATTAAAGCAGCTGCGTACCGTACGTTAGCTGTGTACTCAGGTAGTTGGGTACATTAAAGTGGCTGCGTACCGTACGTTAGCTGTGTACTCAGGTAGTTGGGTACATTAAAGTGGCTGCGTACCGTATGTTAGCTGTGTACTCAGGTAGTTGGGTACATTAAAGCAGCTGCGTACCGTACGTTAGCTGTGTACTCAGGTAGTTGGGTACATTAAAGCAGCTGCGTACCGTACGTTAGCTGTGTACTCAGGTAGTTGGGTACATTAAAGCAGCTGCGTACCGTACGTTAGCTGTGTACTCAGGTAGTTGGGTACATTAAAGCAGCTGCGTACCGTACGTTAGCTGTGTACTCAGGTAGTTGGGTACATTAAAGTGGCTGCGTACCGTATGTTAGCTGTGTACTCAGGTAGTTGGGTACATTAAAGCAGCTGCGTACCGTACGTTAGCTGTGTACTCAGGTAGTTGGGTACATTAAAGTGGCTGCGTGTCTTAGGTTAGCTGTTCCGTCAGTTCTAAAGTCATTTGCGTACCGTAAGACAGTTGTGATAGTTGTGTGCCCTAAATATAGGTTGAATATCTCACCTGAATTTGCCATACCATCGTTATAATTTAACAGTGATTGTACCACTGTGTTCCCTTTATCACTGTTTGTCTTGATTAAATCATAAGGCACAACACGATAGATGTCTGTGTTATTCGGTAGTGCAGGTTCTGTACAAAGAAGAACACTAATAACTCTGCTGTGACTTCAGCTGCTGTTGTATGAATGACATAGTTGAGAATATGTCCTTTGCAAGAATATCAATCACGTGATTGGATGACAAAAACATCTATCGTCGCTTACACGAGATCAGTGATGTCATCAGAGATTATCGCCATGCAGTTGAGGATCGATTTTTTTTAAACGGCGTATTTTCCATCCAGTGTAGCCGTCCCCACGGGATCTTTGGTTCAATTCATTCGTTATTCAAGTTATATTAGTATGCTACTGTAAGCTACAAGAGGTCTATTCTCTTACTAAAACTGTACCTGGAAAAACATCCGCACAGATTCCAATCTTCTGTACATGATAAAGTTCTAAGGCTTTTTCCCAAATAACCAGACTGAGAAAAATGTGAAATGAAATACTCGTTAGAAGTAATTCCTTGAATACAGTGAGCTAGTCCCCCTCTGCCCCCTGCCCCCTGCCCCTCTGCCCCTCTGCCCCTCTGCCCCTCTGCCCCTCTGCCCCTCTGCCCCTCTGCCCCTCTGCCCCTCTGCTCCTCTGCTCCTCTGCTCCTCTGCCCCTCTGCCCCTCCCACCCCCTCCCCAATGTCTGAAGTCCGGCGACATAAGTGCAAGAAATGGAAAAAATGTATTATCCTTTCGATTATGCTTGCGTCATTTGCACAGTGATATAAAGCCACTTGCGCTTCTGCTTGAGTCAGACTCGTTTTCACAGTGACATAATAGCTGTTGTGCTTCTACTTATGCTTGCGTCGCTAGTGAAAACCTAGCGACCATGTTTGTAAATAGCCAACTGGTTCGCCTCCTTGCCAGTTGGGTTTCTTAAAAAAAAAATTATTTCAGTTTCATTTCAGGAGGACCAGATTGGAAAAAAACATAGCTTTATCTGTTACATCCTCATTAAATAAAGTGTTATTATTATTAAAACCATGGTTTACCTGCTAACAGAAGCGTCAGCGCTACCAGTCAAGTCGTTCTTTGCACCTAGCGTCAACAACGTGTTCACATCTGTAAGCCTCACTAGAACACTAGCGGTGGCCTGGATTTTACTGTTGAAATCCATCATCATGTTCATGCCTAATAAGGGATGCCAACTGACTGTCACGTGATGCCAGACGCTCTTCTTGGCTTTCAATTTGGCGGTATATTTTGACGAACTGTCGTGTACAACAACATGAACTTCGTTAGCATCGAAGTAGATTTGAATTCCGGGGGAAGCAGTGTCCGATGACAGGAGAGTTTGTACCCCCGTACTGGAGGGGTTGATGTAGAACCAAAGCCCTACTGTAATCCCCTGAGTGCAGAGCTTAAGGTCACTGATGCACTGCCCGGCGAAGTCACCGAGGATGATTTTGCTGAGAAATGAAATGACTGCATTAATACATGTCAGTTCTTTATTTGAACCGCCATCATCATCATCATCATCATTATCATCATCATTATCATCATCATCATTATCTTCCTCATCAAAAATGCTATCGCTATCTTAGGGAAGCGTCGCGAGTAAATAACGATATTTTAATCAACACTTTTTTTAAATTTTGCTCAAACAGATTAAAATGGCAGCCCAGTACATAGCAACTAACTCGCAAGGTACGAAAAAGTCCCTTCCATTAGATCACGTGACTTACTTGTCTTTCAAGCTAATTGCTGCACTTGGTACGATGTTCGCTGCTGGACCTGGTTTGATGTTTTTAATGTCGGTGACTACTGTTTTACCAGTGACTACGTCAACTATTGTGGGTTTGTCCAAAGGCCAGAAATTACTCGCTGTTTTGTAACACTTTACTGTTGAAAAAAGCGATGTAGAAGAAAGTCAGTCAATTCCTTATTTGGAAAGAGAATTGGCGCTATATGAAATGTATTATTTCCTTATTTGGAAAGAGAAGTGGCGTTATATAAAATGTATTATTTCCTTATTTGGAAAGAGAAGTGGCGCTATATAAAATGTATTATTTCCTTATTTGGAAAGAGAATTGGCGCTATATAAAATGTATTATTTCCTTATTTGGAAAGAGAAGTGGCGCTATATAAAATGTATTATTTCCTTATTTGGAAAGAGAAGTGGCGCTATATAAAATGTATTATTATTTTTTTATTATTGGAATTCCATATTTATAAGGCAGACCTACCACAGGAATCCCAAACAACGCAAAGATTCAAAAACTATAGTTTTACCTTCTCGATTGCAGTAGAGTATTGTCGCTGTCGTAGCTCCCGCATTATAAAAAGATACATATTTTACTTTGATACGATTGCTTGCATCATCGTACTTTAGTAGTAGTTCACTTCCAACGTTGACAACAATCGTACTGCTACTAAAATCAATCCCAAACACCCGCCATGTTTTCGCATTTAACGCCTGCGAGGCCTGCTGAAGATCAGCTGCATCTACACCAGGCGGTCCGTAACGGTCGAGCTTTATGTTAGTGTTAGAATCCGCGCCAAATCTGATGACGTATCGCGGTGATGATGACGATGTTGTAGTTGATAGAATAGCATGTACTTCGCTACCAATCACGGCAAAGACAGACGTGTCGGAGTATACGCCCATGCGTGATGACGTATTGGTGGAGTCCAGCGTGACGTAGTTGCAAAGTTTATCTGAAAAAATATAGATGTATTAGAAAAACTAATTTGACAGCGTCCCGTGAATTGTTTCATCCTCGCCTACGGCTCGTGGTTTTCTACGCTTTTCTCGTGTTTTCCCAACTGACATCACGCGTGTTTAGATCAGACTATATAACACGGAAAACCGTTTTATATTCCTTAAGTATCATTGCTTACCATTGGAAGCCATGCTATTGGTCACTTCTATGGACTTGTACCCATGCCCCGTCGACCCGTCGTGTACCGACAAAATGGTGAATTGGATACTTTTCGATAGGCGTTCGCTGAATGAAAACGTCTCAGCCTTCGCCGCAGATGCCGCGTTTTTTGTTAAGTTAATCTGTGTAGAAAAGATGAAAACATGAATTATAACGGTAGAATTGAACCAGTTGAAGGGTTTTAGCGCTGACAAAATAGACATTTGTATAGATTATAATTTATTTGCAACTTGCAATATTTTGATGTTGTGATCTTTGCGTTGCAAGGTATGCAAACAATTGTCTTGTTACGTGGCCCTCGACTTCTAGTCACAATCTTACTAACTGAGGGCCCCGTTTACATGAGAGAGAGATTACCCTAGCAGTAGGGACAATTCTATTGTTTTATCATCCACAGGGCGAACAATAGAGTTGACCCCAGTGCTAGGGTTATCTCTCTCTCTCATGTAAATAGGCCCTAATATGGCCGCCTTGTAATAGCAGCAATTTAAAAAACGGCAGCCATATTGGATACCATTCCTCACGACATCAAAACATTTGCGCAAAGTATCATGGGATCAGACACAGAGTCTTCAACGTGACTTACATATTCTTCAACCCCACTGCCATTGTCAAATGTGATCTTGACTTGTTCGATTTGAATAGATGACCCTGGTAGCTGGGTAATTTTAACGGTGCTGATCAGATACTCATGAGGAAACGTTATGTTTATTGATGAACCAACGGAGTTGTCTCCTGTTTTGACTTTATACTGAGTAGCCAAGTCATCGTCAATAGCTTTTTCACACAGGAAATTCGGTTCAGCGGACGTTGCTGTGCAAGTTGCGTTTTGGCTTGTGCTGGCTACATTGATGAACGTACGCTTCAGGTTTTCTGGAAACAAGAAAGCAAATAATAATAATAATAATAATTTATTTATACACGTATTCATCTAAGAGCTACAAAGCTCGTAATAACCGTTTTCGTTGAAGTGCAACCTTCAAAACAGCTTTTCAGGTTTGAAAATAGCTGGACGTCAATCAAACAACATGGGCGTGTCCACACTTTAACCAATCATAGCAAAGCTAATATGATTGATGGCCGTCTAGACTGGAGTTTGTCTGAGAGTGTTGTAGTTTTCAGGGTCGCACTTCAACGACAATGGTTGTAAAACGTGAACAAAAACAAATCAATACACCAATTCCAAATATGGCGACTAATTTGAATAACCATTGTTCTTCGACTGACTAGCCTCGTGTTCATGTGGAAACACAAAAGCATTCTCACCTGTATGAGAGGCTAGTCAGTCAAGAACAATGGTTATTCAAATTAGTCGCCTGTTCGGAATCGGTGTATGTTTTAGCATGACAGTGCCTAGTCCCTACCGGTCAGGTCGAGCAGGCGAAAAAGAAGCCTGGTACTTCAATTCATTACAACAAGACGTTCATGAAGAATGTGGCTGCAAATAGAAACTCCCATGATCCTTCAGGACCGCGCGGGAGACTAACTTTATTGACTTGATTATATCCTTAGTAAGCGGTACTTCAGGTTACTCTGATGGCAGGAAAAAGATACTTGGGGGGAGTAGGAAGGGACATTCTCGTACCCAGAGCCCGCTCGTCATTTGGTTTGTCGCTGGCTCTGGGAAACCCTGTTGCTCGGTCGTCAAATTTTGACGACCAAGTCGTCAGAGCGCATGCTCATACTAAAGACCGCTGAGAGCGGGTACTTGAATATTCAAACTAACAAGTACACAAGTTTGTACATTTATCTTCGTGTAGCCGTTTAAAATCCCTTCGACGTTCATCACCGGTTCTTCTCTGGCTCTGTTGCGGTAAAGGCTGGACGATAAATACATGTTCTAATATAATCTTGCATGTGAACCTTCCTGTCTTCCGCTTTGTTATTGTTTCTCTTGAATTATAAAAATATTCCTTTGAATACTCAAAGCGAGTACGATCGATTGTGTCTGTAGCCGTTACTTTACTTTTATAATTTATGTATTGTTAGATCTCCCTTTACGAATTTATGTCTACACAGTCAACGAGTCACTCTCATTTCCATAGCTTTATAATTCAATAACGGAATACCATTGTATGAAAATACAACCGTCGCTGTCATTCCTTTCGTTCGCCTTGCAAGTTTGAATCTTTGTTGATCTCATGAACCAATCAAATACGATCAGTCATTGTTGATTTCATCAGCCAATGAAATTCGCTAAAATTTCAGGGATTCCCAGAGCCAGCGACAAACCAAATGACGAGCGGGCTCTGGGTACGAGAATGTAGGAAGGGAGTAATGGTATGTCCTTGAATTAAAGTGCAACTAACCCCTATGAGATTGTTTTAAAAATCTATTCAATATAAGCTGAATAGTTGGTGGGTTCAGTATTTTGTGATTTTAACCTTGCGTTTATGAGTTATAGAGGTTTGAAATCTCAATATGCAAATTTGATGACGTCAAATTGACAATTTTTTGTCATCCACACGAACAAGTTTTCCTTGACAAGGAACAATTGACAATTTTTTGTCATCCACACGAACAAGTTTTCCTTGACAAGGAACAATTGACAATTTTTTTGTCATCCACACGAACAAGTTTTCCTTGACAAGGAACAATTGACAATTTTTTGTCATCCACACGAACAAGTTTTCCTTGACAAGGAACAATTGACAATTTTTTGTCATCCACACGAACAAGTTTTCCTTGACAAGGAAAAATTGACAATTTTTTGTCATCCACACGAACAAGTTTTCCTTGACAAGGAAAAATTGGCGATGTTTTTGTCGTCTACACGAGCAAGTCTTCGTTGTCAAGGAAAACTGGCTTGTCAAGGAAAATTTGCTCGTGTAGATTCGGCTTTACTTCAAACTGATTTTGATGAAACAGTGTCCTATTGTTATTATTATATTATTATTATTATTATTATTATCATTATTATTATTATTATCATTATTATCATTAGTCTATCATTATTATTATTATTATTATTATTATCATTATTATTATTATCATTATTATTAATTATTATTATTATTATTGTCTCCACAGACCGTGTCAGGGAAACTTTGATCACATAAAGTGTAGGCTTCCATATTTTCCACATTTTGTTCCTCGCTGCTACAATATATATAGCATTTCATCCCGATAGTATATTTTGATTTGACTGCCTCATCATATCGTTCCCTATACCTATGGTTAAATTAAGATAATTGTCTTTGTGACCGCTAAAATTCAAAATCCGGCAGTCCTTTGATTTTGACTATTTCCGGCAAAAAATAATAATTTCATTCGTAATTGGAAATTTTGTAACATTCGTTTTATTTGTGTATTGGGTAGAAACTGACGAGTTCTGTTGTGACTTTTTCTTTGTTTTCTTTGTTTTCGTTTTGAATGTTGCATCTTGACTTCATCACGTAGCACAGCTGCAGTACTGAACTACATTCTTGGATAGAAACTCATTTGAACTAGTCTAAACACAGGTAGCCCAAGCGCAGCATTTGTATAAGAGAATGTATGGGAATTATTCAATGGTGGATTTTCAGCGTAAATATTGAATAAATGTTACTGTAACTTACTATGTGTCTTGAAGTAGTTCCTGCCAATGTCTGGAGCGAGTTTCAGAATTTTTCGGAATTTTTTCCCTCCCCTTGTACGAAAAATTCTGAAACTCGCTCCAGACATTGGCAGGAACTACTTCAAGACACATAGTAAGTTACAGTAACATTTATTCAATATTTACGCTGAAAATCCACCATTGAATAATTCCCATACATTCTCTTATACAAATGCTGCGCTTGGGCTACCTGTGGTCTAAAGAATAAAATATATTTTACGGACATAATTTGAATTTGTTGATTTTACTAGTTTCGACATACTCTGCACGATAGAATCAGTTGTTTTCAAACTGATTTTAAATCTTAAATTTACACAAACTCAAACTCGACGTATACACCTACTTCAAAAAAAGTTGATAACAATCAATCTGAGTTGGACTGATGATCTGAAACTTTTAAATTCACATTAACCTCGAACACCAAGCGTGATTCCAAGCTTGAGGTCGAATGACTTAATATTTAGTTTTCGCATGTTACTAACGAAAGACGCTCTCATATTAATTCGTCTTGATCACAGATCATTCATTTTAGATCGCTCGTTGTCAACGATTTTTGAAATATGTGTAGGCCAAAACTACAACAAGGTATTAAAAACTGATTAGAAGTTGGCATACTGAGCAAACTGTTTGCGACTTTTATGATTACAAAATTCCCAGTAAGTTTATAGAAACTTTGATATGCAAATAAAAGATTGACAACCTGAAACTTTTTCATTAAAAACGAATTTGTAAAGATCAAGGAAAGTTTCTTGAAAATACAAATGATAATAATAATAATAAGAGCTTTATTTAAAACGAAGGCCCCGTTACCGACTACTGTTACCTAAATATTTAGACGATTTCCATGAGCGATGGCCCTCAAAAGAAGAAAACCGAATTGCCATGGATTCAAAAATGTCCTTAGACTGTTGGTGGAATTTGATATCTCTTCAGGCTATTTTCCTCAAACAAAGGCCAACGTTTTCCATGCAAAAAAAACCCTTGAGTTAAGTAAGTTTTACCTGGGATGGCATGGGCAGGACATGAAGCGGACGAAGCCTGTGAAATGCAAAAAGAATGCAAAATGAAACTATAGTACAGTTATGTTGGTAACGTACAACAAGAATCGTACAAGTAAAGATATGATGTCGCTTTTACGCGAGAACTGATGCAATGTTTATGAAAACTCTTCTTGCTTTGCCTCAGTAGAAGCAAGTCTACTTAACTGATGTGTTGACACGGCGAACATTCATATTTTATTCAGTGATTACTGCTTCACATAGAATAGCATTTGTCAGGATATTAATCCATAAGGCGCCTCGCAACGCCAGTGAAAATATGTTTGCAGTGATTATAACAACATTGACATCAAAACAAATTCCGACATCTTTTTATAAAAGTTTGGCAAATATGTTAAAGTATCGCTGAATAAAAAACTTAACTTTTGAATGAGAACATTAATTGTAGACAGATATCCATTCCGAAGTGAGATTTTAACAACTACTATGATGATTAATATATATACCTTTAACGACAAGATAACTAGCAACGACGCTGTTGTAACAAATGACATCTTCAATAATCGCTCCCAATCCATCTCTTCTTACAAGTCATGAATATGTTTCTTTTGTTTGCTCCGAGTCAGTTTAACTTTGTCGTTGTGAAAAGTCAAGTTGTTACATGAAGAGATATCCAAACTACACACGTATTCAAGTTCAACAACTTGTGCTTGGATAATTTCATCGAACACTGAATCTCATTGGTTGAATACAAGGCAGGTGTTAATTGAAGAATTGTTGGCGCCCACGACGAATCTTTGTTACAATACATTATAACCAATGTAATGTTTTAAACAAACTGACTTTACCAACTCTATAGAGACGATACTCACGCATTTCCATCCGTCATATAACTTTCGGTTGTTTTGAGTTAGCAATGCTGGGAAAACTGATCATTAGCCTGCCAGGCTAATTTTGTTCCTTAAAATGCTTAGAGTTTTCACCAATCAGAGCATCTTGAAACTCATTTTTCGGTCCGAAGTTTCCCTAATAATAATTTAAAAAAACTATATTTTAAGAGGGTAACACATGACAGATACAGAGTACTGATAAACCAGTGGCCTCAAGGTAGTTAAGGCCTGGGTTTGACCTTGTTTGACCTTGAGGACAGAATGAAGAATTGCTTGACAATGAAAATACATTTTCATGTCATATTTATGTGTTTTGTTAGTTGAGATCCTTAAAATTTTGGTTTGCTTTTTGTGGTGGTCACGTGATCTATGACGTCATATTCGAGAAAAACACTAATTCGTGGATCCGCTATCGAGTTTTATACGTGGCAAAAAAATTAATATCAAAATCAATGCTTCTAATAGAGCTGAATAACATGCTGGGTAGAGATCTTGTACTTTCCTGCTGATAAAATAAATATTAAGGAAAATTGTTTAAAAGTTCAGGTCACGTGACCTGTTTTAGCAAATATATCCTTAATTGTTAAATAAAGTCCTAATCTCTATGCATAGCTTCGTAGAACTCGGTAATTGAAGTAAGATAGATACATCAGCTGGTATTTGTAAATCAAACTCGTGAGCGGAGAATAAAACGAATTTTGTATGAATAAATAATGACATAAATACCTCAAACTTTTAAACCAGCTGAAACTCCGTAATTACAATCTTGAAGCTATCAATAATAACTCTACCAAACGGTTTTTCGAAATTTCAACGGCAAGTGCTAGTTTTTGCTCTTTCTTTTTCGAGGCCAGTGAATAAATCGAAAATTTGGAGGAAGACTGGAACGGGCGGTAGTGACGTCATCCAATCAACCCAAATATTCGGCTACAAGGCAAAGTATGGAGGTCTCTGAAAATATCCACAGAAAATCACGCTTTATCCATTCTAATATTATTTTGATTGCCAAATAGCAAAATATACAATCAAGTTGCTGTGTTCAAGCGACAAATACATCCAAAAGAAGATATTTTCACTGCAGAATTCGACGATTCCATTATGATTTATAGCTAATGTTACGTATACTCACACGTATTCTCAAGTCCGCCGCTTTCGGCGTACGAGCAGGATATATTTAAACTCCCAAATATATACTGTTCCATATCCTAACATATAAGAGGATCTAAAGTGTACGTTGGGACTTCTGGTAAGATTAATTTCGACATATTTATGCCACGAATTCATCATCTGAAGTCTCTTCAAGGGCAGGAGCGTGACCGGTATTTATATGAGTAGTACTAGAAACATACGCCGTACATGTTTACCATGTTGTATGGTGACTGATCTGCTCAATAATTATTTTTCGGTATAAAACTAAAAGAAGTTGGATATATCCACGAATCTGATGTATATAAATGCTTCACAATTTAATAGTCTCCTAATACTACCAGTAAATGTAGTAGTCACGAAGTGTACTTCAGGATGACCCGATGCGACTGACCTCTACTGTACTGATCAATCTGCTTTGCACGATTGTCAACACACTGCAGTTGTACGGACAACAGATTTTAAAATCCTATCTCATAAGTTATTTTTTAGAAAGCAATTAATCTGCAAGAAAACTGTTCATTCTATGCATTTTATTAATTTCCAATGATTCATGTTACTGTGAGTGTCTCGGCGGGAGCCGTGTTCGCCGGGCATTGTAACTTGTTCTTCTACAGTCACAATATAAGCTTTACAATCCTTAAATCTTCCTGGCCCTCGGCTTTCACGAATGCTTCATAAGAAAATCGTTTACTTGGGATATGCTTACAAATCTGTATGCTGCCGATTTGATATGATAACATTTAGATCTGAAATCCATTTGAAGTCGTAAGGCCAAGAGTGCAAGACTGACACGAAGTATTCTCAAAAACTTCAGGTTCGTTTAGCATGATATATATCACAGTTCTATCCACTTTAGAAACTTCTGGTGCTAGGTGATGAGCCCTAACTGCCTGAAAAATGTATTGGACGGCTGAATGACAAAATAAGACGAAGAAACATCAATAAAACTGGGTAGTATTTTACAAGACTTTGTATGTGAATGTACGGACGTGTTCAATGGGTTGATTGGATGACGTCACAGAGACCAACCGCTGTCTGTTTATCACGGGCTCGTTTATTCAAAACCAACATGGCGTACGGGTGATTTCGGCCTCTTCTCATGAGGATTTCTCGACACTCTCTGGACCAAAAACAAAAATGTTTCGTATTTTTATTAGTTTATCTATATACTTTTAGTAGACGCTGGAGAAAAGTCACTCCAAGAAGGGTCGATTTTGATCAGAGTCCCCCTTTAAAATGAAGTTTAAAAGTATAAATGTCCTAACGTTTTCTATCATTGTGCCAAGTTTCGTCTAGTTACCTCTATTCACCACGCTTAAACGTCAAAAAAACTTTTTCGTTTTTAAGCTCCTGACCCAGGCCTTAACTACCTTGAGGCCCCCTAAATGGTTAGAATGAACTGATTCGGTTAAGGCGGATAGATAGATAGAAATAATTACAAACAATTACAAACAAAAATAGAAAAGAAATAACTGAAATGATATGCCGGATTTTACTTTATTATCTTATTAATCTTCCACCATAAGAATAATGATGTGTTAGAGGAGTGCTCTAGGCATGCTGGTATCGTTCGAGGTACTGCCATAGGCAGCCCAACCCACTGCTTCTGAGGAATACATAAAAATATATTTGCATGTGCGCGCCTTTTTGTGATGGGTTTCCTGTGGTAGAGTGCCGGCCACAGGCAGCCCAACTATTCCTTTTAATTTGAGGCTACTAAATAATGAAATAAAATGATATTTGCGTCTTTTTTTGATGGGTTTCCTCTTGGTTGTTGAAACGGGCGGAATTTTCTATATCTGACCACGGTCCGGTATCCTAGCATACTACACTTCAATAACAAAATTTGAAGAATTCTTTTTTTTTTTTTTTTTTTTTTTGCTTGTTGTGTGCTTTTTTTTCTTTTTTTATTGCAGTTTGATAAGGAATGGTCAACGCCATGCAGGAGCCCATGTCAACGCTTAGCGTGCGTCCATCGAGTTTTTTTACCACATTTGTCAAATTTCTCGCGCGCTGATTGGATAAGAGCCATTGTCGATAAGAGGACAGACACATATATAGAATGACGTTTCGCTCGCGCACGGAACCAGTGCCTTGGTCGGTTCGGATAGGGAAAAACTATGTCCTCGGCCTTGAAAACGGACCTCGGCCGCTCAAGACCTCGGACACAGTTTTTCCCTATCCCGGCGGACCTCCCGACCAGTAAATAACCTCTATATATTTACCTCGACTTCGTCTCTGTAAATAGAGGATATTACCCTGCGCTCACTCGTGAAATATTTTCACCACTCGAAGATAAACTTCACTGCTATCTTCGCGCCACCGTGTAATTTTCTTTTTATTATATAGACATTCGTACTCCTCACCACCTTTTAATGGACAATTCTTGTAGCTCGCTTGGAGGAATATTTTGAATATTCCTGTTCTCATCTTCACCTTCAAGAAATTCTTTGAATATTTTCATGTCGTATAACCACAGGCAGCCCAACCATTCCTTTTGAGGCTACTAAATAATTCAATAAAAATGATATTTGCGTCTTTTTTGATGGGTTTCCTGTGGTAGAGCGTGCACGCGCGCAATACGTAAGGTTGGGTTCCCTGTGCATAAACATGTATAATGTTGGGCTTCCTGTGTACATCCTGCGAAACGCGCCCGCAGCAAATGTGTATATACACATATACACATGTACTAGCTGCGGGACGATTTTCTGCGGGACGCATATGGGCATTTCGTCTGCGCATGCGTCATCAAAGCTTCTTTGCACGTTTACCGCCATTTTTGTACATTCGAGAGTGTAAAGACGGAGTTTTGAACGGCGATCTACAAGCGAAGAAAAGGTTTTATCTTGTAGATCGAGGAGTATGCGAAGATGACCGACAATACTATCATCACTGGTAGTTTAGAAGCATATCGTGTTTTGTTTTCACCATGTAAACATCGTTCAAAGTGTCACCCAAAACGGAAAATCGTCCGTATTGGACCGTCTTCAACATCAAAACTTTGCACGCCATGGCTTTTACCTGGAATGTTAGATAGCAGAGGTAAGTGCTTTAGTGTTAAAGTTTCTTATGTGATAATGTCTACCAAGTTCGTTGGACAAATCGGTTGATAAATGGTTGTGACTAAGTAAGGAATTTTGCTTTTAAGTAAAAATAGCTCGTGTTTAAGCTCATTTTTAAGAATCAAGTAAGTTTTCCCCAAGCTTCATGTTAACACATCATGTTTGTCTATCTTTGTTATTTTTAACTGTATAGGAATGCATACCGTCAAAATTGTGCACGAAGTACGATCGCCGTTTCACCATAACTGGCTTCAGCTTATTGCCGTTGGGCTGAATTCAACCACAACTCCAAATCGGCAGTTCACAAAATTCCATGTCATTTGGTTGAAGTGATTTCTCTGATAGGTTAGTGTTGCTTTAATGTTCATTTATGAAGATTTTTGTGACGGGACAAATTCTGGTTGCTGAGTTATTGAGTCTCACTTTCATCGCATTTTGCACATTGTCAATGATGTGTTGGATGATGACACATCGCTCATTACCGAAAAAAAATATTAGTTTTAAGTTTTCCCCAAGCTTCAAATTACCTCTAGTGGAAAGATTATTAGTTTATTAGTCTTTCTGTGTTATTCATTTTTAAGGCAAAATTGTGCCGCACTCTCATTTTGACTCAAATTTATCATGTACTTTTGCATTCTAAATTAGCACTAAATAGTGCAATATCTTTTGTTTTCTATTGTTCCATTGGTGCTATTTAGTACTAATTAGTTAGTACTGTTTCATGGTTTTAGTGCTTGCACTCTATATAATGATTTTTCGTATTCTTATTTTCGTATCAAATATGGGCAAACAAAACTTTGCTGTAGTTTCATATTTCAGTACTGAATTATTTTTGTTTCATTTTAATGTTTTGGGAATCTTTACTGAACCAATACATACAGTAAGCTTTAATACATAAGTTCTTACAGTTCTTTTGAAAATAATTATTGTCTTAAAATTCTCGTTTTTTATCTAATGTACATTATGTGTTCATATCATTTGAAGAATTGATAGGTTACATCCACTTAACTGGGACTGCCAGTCTCGCATGACCATCATTTCCAAAAATTGAACAAAAGTGTTAACCATGCCAGTACTACTAACAGCAATTATGCCTCCTCGCTGACCATGAGAATGACTTTCATATAGACATATCTTCATGTTGTCAAAGCATATAAGCATGGACTTATCTGGTGGCACAATGAGGACAGCTGCAAATAGGCGGTGTTGCTGTTGTTGATCCTCGAGATAATGCTTGAAATCTTGTGTTGTGAAGAATCCCATGTCTGCAAACAGATTGAGCCTTCTAAAGGTGGGATTGTTTTTTTGCATAACCTGCCTCACATCTAGATTAGGCTGACTAACAGGACAGTGAAAAGAGTCATAGATCTCATTTCCTTTTCTTATAATTTGAATGTAGGAGGCAACTACATGTATATGTGATAGATCTGACATTTGATTTGGAATCTTTAAGAGACCTTGTAAAAACTGAAGGGCCCCGAAAACAGCAATAACAGTACATGCATTACTGCCATTCTGTCTACCACCTACATGTATGTTTGACTGACATATGGTGGAGGGCAACAGCCATTCAGTAATGTCCATGTGCTTTCTTTCACCAATCTGTATAGATGTAGCACTGGTATTTGCTCTTGGTGCCATTGTAGATTGATGGCTTGTGGACTGGGTGTTTTGTGATGTAGATTGATGGCTTGTAGACTGGGTGTTTTGTGATGTAGATTGATGGCTTGTAGACTGGGTGTTTTGTGATGTAGATTGATGGCTTGTAGACTGGGTGTTTTGTGATGTAGATTGATGGCTTGTAGACTGGGTGTTTTGTGATGTAGATTGATGGCTTGTGGACTGGGTGTTTTGTGATGTAGATTGATGGTTTCTTGACTGGGTGTTTTGTGAAGCATGCCAGGAACAAGTACAAGTTGACTGATCTCTAGTTGGAGTACAAATATTGTTAGGGCATTGAGGACAGATGGATTGTAAGTTAACGTTGCTTAATTTGGTATGCCCTCTGACTAAATGATGACATTTTCTGCAGTGGGGAGGCTTTGGAAGTGGCGGCTGGATACTGGTGTTATGGCATGGTGTTGGGTTGGTATGGGTATTACATGGTTGTGGTGGTGGATCTAGGTTGGTTATTTCATTGTTCAGTTGCTGAATCACATTGTCAAATTCACCAAAGTCCATTTCCCTCACATTTGGACAGTTTGAACCCTTCATTGTCTGTAGAATCTACTGCACTTGTGTCTTCGTCACATGATGCATGTCCATTGTTATTGGATGCTGGATTTAATATTGCATTCTTTGCAACTTCACCAAGTTCTCTCACTTTCTTTTGCAGGAACTCTTTACATATAGGACAAGATAAAGAACCTTTCAAACAAATATCATGAAAAGAATGCGAACATCCATGAAGTATTGTCCAGTTTGTATCTTCATTTGAGATTTGGCACTCAGGTAAGTCACAGGTTTTAGTTTTGTCAGGTTTTATCTCAGTCTGGTATCCAAGTGGAAGAACTGTGGTTTTCGTTGACGTGTTTGGAAACATGGTGGGCAGTGTGCATGAACTTCTTTGTTGGCTTCTTGTGTTTGTAGTCATGAAGCTTTGTCCAGGAGATCTAATAATTTTTTGTATGATTGATGTTAGAATTTGAGCACATTTCATTTTCAAAAATCTTAGTTGACTTTGTGAGAATGAGAACTGTTTTGGTGAAGTAAAGAATGATCTGAAGTTTGATTGTCTATCTTTAGAATGGAAAATTGATTTAGCTTTTCTTCTCAGTTCTTCTGCAGTGTCAGATGGATTGGTTTGAGCACGAAGTATACTATGTACATTTTCAACAGGATATTCATCAAAGATTGCCAAGTAATTACGCAGAAGGTCAAATAATTGTGGTGAATGCTTTCCCCAGTACGAGCACATACTTATCCAAACCAATGGTGCCTTGTTGTAATGTCGTCGTCTCAGGCAGGTAAACATAATCCAGATTCTTATAATAGCACGGAAGTATTCAGTATAATTATTTAGCTTGAAGGAAATGCTGTAAATGGAGAGTACCAGAGGTATATAGTTGTCTAATAGGTTGAACAAAGTTCCATATTCCAGATTTTTAAATTTTGAACATTTTCTAATCACAGATTCTCTTATTACTGTCCAACCACCATATACAATCTCCAGCAGTAAACTTACTCTCCAGGGTTTTGGATTGTTTGCTAATATACTCCTTGGAAACAGTGTTTCATAGATCAACTTAAAAAATGGGTGAAATGTAGTAACAATATGCTCTCTGCTGTTTAGGGAGATGTGAAGTGGACCAATACTTGGGACAATAGACAGAATTGCAGGTGTAGAGGAGCTTGGAGTATTTTCAACAGTTGCTGTGAAGTTTGTGGCTTGGATATTTTCAGAAGAGTGAGGAGATTGAAAGGAATAGGAGTGATCATCTGGAGTGTGACATCTGTAGTTTGGACCTGAATTGAACAAGTTTTGTTTTTGTAGACATTGGTATATGATTTGCCGACAGTAAAATTGGCATGGCCAATCTCCTGGCTGAATAACAACAAACTGTTGCATGTAATCTGCCATGCCAGTACTCATTATTACATCATAGGCTGCTTCAAAGTCGTTTTTGGATTTCAGTCGGAGTTCAATAAAATCAAGTAAATGTAAATTTTCCATTTTTCTCATTGTTCTGACATTGTCATTGTCACTGTATCTGTGTGTATTGATTCGTTGCCTCTCTAGCTCTGGATTAAAAAATGCTGACCGAATCCACTCTGGCATCACAGAAGCATAGCTCCTGCTTAAATCGTGCATACTTGATGCTGATGTGATAATATTTTGGCATGATTCAATGTTCACTCCATATGGGTCATGTATGGAAATACAACCTTGTGATTTTATGGCAGGGATGTTTTTGAATGCCTTAACAATTATTGTGCACATGGATTTTGCTTCTGATGCCTTGTCAACCTGTGGTCTCCTTTTTGTGTGTATTGAAGTGTAATCATCTAATATTAACACTAAAAGCCACTTATTTTGGATGGCTTCCCTTATAAAGGCTTCAAAACACACAAAATGGGATTCTGCCATCCTATGAAGCTGACTGTCGACTGTTCTTCTAGAACAAGAATGACCCAAATTATGTTCTGTATCTATCCCCTCCTGGTTGATATTGCTACTCTTGAGGTATAGTGCATGATCAATCTCAAAAAGATTACAAGTTTGGCTGAGAGAGTAGCACATTTTATATATCATGGAAACAACCCTTTTCTTATTCATCTGTATTCGGTCGACTGAGTGGCGTGGGGCAGTCATTGAATTTAGCAGAGTATCAAATAACTTTGTGCTGCCAGCAGATATGCACAAATTCTGAAAACTTTCAGGGTCGTAAACTGGTGGCTTTTTTTCTTTCACAAACTTGTGATAAATTTTGTCTTTTATCAGAGCAATTTCTTGTTTTATGTCACACCCTTTGTAAAAAAAAAAGTTGCTTAGCACTTGATATAACTTATATTTTATTGTGTTGTGCATGTACATCAATTAAAAGTTTAATAACAACAAAAGCGTTTTTTTATTCGATTTCAATAACTTACTTTTTGATAAACTCTTCAGATTTTCGTATTCCTCTTTTGAAATCACAATGGACTCGCTTTTTGTATTTTCTTTTTCATATTTTTTTCTTTTTGACCTTCGTCCTGGCGGCTTTGATTGGATGTTAAGTAGCTACAGTACACGTAATTGCTTACTGGTCCGAGAAAATAAAAATTCTGAAAAAAAAATCACCAGGCAGGTTAAGTTAACAGACAACAAAGGTGTATAGCGGAAAAAATACTTTATTTCGAATTTTATTCTTTTACTGAATTTATGCTTGGGCTCCCTGTGGTGAGGATATGGAAAATGAGTGAGATATTTTCCAGTAAAACACTCGTATCTATATAATAATTATTGGTTATTCCATGGTTTTCTATGGAATACGAGCGAATATTTCACGAAAAAATTATATGATTTGGTATACAACGAGCCTTTAGGCGAGTTGTATACTAAAATAATATAATTTTTGAGCGGAAATTTCCGCCCGTATTCCATAGAAAACCATTGAATAACCATATTATCTATACATATTACATCAACAATTTAAACTGTCAAGTCGTTTCTACTTAGCTTTTCGAGTTTCGTTGCACGGTTCCTGAGAAATAAATGCTATGAATTTCGAATTCGTCGTGTCAACTGTTGTTTTCTAACGCTTCTTCTGAGAGTGAAGGAAGATTTGAATTATTTCTCGAACTTGAAGCCATGTTTATAACGCTTTGAATCGTTGAATGATTTGGATTTCGAAACTAAAAACAATTTTTATGCAAATATTGGTAAATCGAGCGCGTCCAGTGGAAGAAAAAAGCGGGAAAAATTTAGAACATTTTAATTTTGATTGGCTAATAGAGTGCAAACCATATGTCCGTGAAATAGTACTATTACTAAATAGTACTAAATAGTGTTATCTCTATTGTTTTCTATTGTTTCATCAGTGCTATTTAGTACTAATTAGTTAGTACTGTTTCACGGACATATGGTTTGTAGAGTGCAATTTAGAAAAGTGTGAAATAGTACTAATTTTAAATAGTACTAAATAGTGTTATTTCTATTGTTACCTATTGTTTCATTAGTGCTATTTAGTACTAAATAGTTATTTAGTTTTCAAGCTTTTCTAAATTGCACTCTACTCTACAAACTATGAAATACCGCTCGGTATTTCATAGAAAAATCTATGAAATACCGCTCTGTATTTCATAGAAATGGTGAGCTCTGATTGGCTGAGATGTAATATGTATAGGATAAATGGTATAGGATAAATGTATTTATCATATACACCTAATTTCAAAAACGTTGTCCAAATAGCCAAATACGAATTCATTCAAAAAGACAAAAGAAACAGTTCAGCTTGAGTGCACTTCTTTTGTCTTTTAATGAAATCCTATTTGGCTTTTTTGATTATTATTGGACAAGGTTTTTGAAATTAGGTGTATGTCTATATAATAAATTCTGATATTACCACAATGCATTTTGATATCCAGTTTCGTCTTCTACTATTCAGTTCTTTTCATTTTTCTTTCTTGCTTTCTTATCTTTGTATACTTTTATTAGCATTATAAGTTTGTATTTGATATTTATTCCTTGCTTTATATATTGTTTTTTCCATATTTTCATTTATTTTGCTTATTTTGGTTTGTCCGAGAGGAGACTGGTCCTAGTAACTAAATTTCAAATGATCACCATGGAGGCCACGTGTTCAGTCAAATGATCATCGATCAGAACTGAAGCCACGTCTACATAACTTGTTTTCCCAAACAAAAGATAAAGTTGAATATGCACGGCTGCACAAATCGCTGAAGCATATCTGGATTTTAAAAGTTCTCGTCAAAATCACAAGATGGACGGCGAAGAGTTTCACGACTTCAGTTGGGCTGCGCCTTCCCGTTTCAGTCGAACTCTTCTTTCACCCAAACTCTTCAAACTGTTCTACCACGCAAGCTACACTTCGTTGATTCCGTTTTTACCCATGTACTTTCGCTTCTTGGGACTTACAGCATTTCAGAGTGGAATACTGGGGTCTGTGAGGTCTTTAGTTTCCTGTTGGAGTTCGTTTTTATGGTGTATTGTGTCAGAGAAAATAGCCAAGAGAAAGTGTTTCATTGTGATGCTGTTGCTGACTGGTATCGTTTTGAATGTGTCTCTGAGCTTTGTTCACAACCCTGAGGCGAACTTCATGGATTACTCTTGTTCTCCTCAGAAGTTGTACAAAAATAGCTCTGAAGTGTCTACAGAGAATATTTCATTTCACGTACATTTGGCCAAAGACGTCGGCGACGAAACTCTAAACAAAGCAGTTAGGAGTACCGGGGAAAGTGTTGTGCTTTTGAATACGACGTCATCGGGAGGAGTACAACGAGTACACGATGTCAACATTGCATTTAGTCGGTCCAAAAACACTGAACAAAATGAAATTTCAAATTCATTTGGCTTTCGTCTTGATGAACTTTTCAGGAATTTGCTGCTTGTAACAGCATGTGCAGAGATTTTTATGTCCCCTGTTAGACTTATCATGGACAGTGTGTTTGTAGACTTTCTTCATTTCAGCAAGGGAAGTGCAGGACAAAGCAAGGCTTGGAACTTCTTAGGGGACATGTTTGGAGCTGGGCTTGTAATACTTGTTATTGGTCACTACCAATGTATGTTTTCACTCTCAAATAGCTTCTACCTTCATTTTTATATTTTCTCACTTCTGGGTGCACTTGCATTTGTATTTGCATCTTTGCTACACGTGTATGAACCTAAAACGTCAATGAATTACCGATTTGGACGCACTTGCAATTTCATCTGTTGCAACATGCAAGCGCTGTCAATCATGTCGATCATGTTTGCATTGGGGATGGCAGAGTCGTTAATGAGTAACTTTATGATGTGGTACCTTCAAGATATCAATGCGTCAATAACAGTTATGGGACTTATGATTGTTATTGGAGTATTCTCTGAACTGGTAATGCTATACCTTTCAAAATATATTATATCCATTTTTGGCTACCAATCGGTTTTTCCTTTAGCCCTCATGGCATACGGTGTACATTTTCTGGCTTTCTCTTACATCACCAACCAGTGGCTTGTTCTTCCTGTGCAACTGTTACAGGGAATTTCAATGACATGTGTTTGGTCAGCAACGTCTGCTTACTGCGCTGAAGTAGCACCCATTGGAATGGAGAGAACACTCAATGGCGTCATGTCTATAGCATACTGGGGATTTGGGCATGGTCTTGGAGGAATAGGGACTGCCCTGGTTTATTACCAGTATGGATCAACGGTAGTATTTAGATGTGCCACAGGAATCTGTGTGGTATACACACTGTTATATATACTGTTACAGTGTTTGATAAGGATGCCAGAGAGTAGTCATACAAGAGGGATGAAGGAGTATCATCAAATAATCTATGATGAGAGAAACTGTCGAATAAGACATCAAGGTGATTGGCTGATGGAAGCCTTGGAAGCTGATGATGAAGAGGAACATTTTTCTAGATAGTCAAAGCATGCTACTGTAAGAAATACAAGTAAGTTACCAGTAGAAAATGACAGCACTTTCCATTTGACCCGACAGACTGACTAGTCTAACAGATTGCTCCAGTCTACATTATTTGGTCTGGATGGGCATGGACACTGAGACCTGGTATCAAGGTAGTCCTTTTTGTGCGCCCTTACCATGCTCAAAATGGAGGCTATGCTTTTAAAGGTTGTCTGTGGTCAGTCTTGTCAAATGTAATTAAAACACCATAAGTATAGCTAGTAAGTATTAAAAATACTTAAAAAGGCAGTAACAAAATGTCAGTTTAATAAATTTGTATTGTTATGAAATATTTTGTATTTCAAATTTTAGCACCTTCATCTAAAAATTTTCATCTTATTATTATTTCATTATTATTATTATTATTATCTAGGAGAAAAATGTTATTGCATGTAAATTTCTACTGAAATGTGTGTTACACCTGCAGTACATTCCTAAATGGTAGAAAAGTAACCATGGAAACTCCATACTTTGATTTCTTTAATTTGTGTTCCGCAGATGCATATTTATTGACCCCAATTACTGGTCAGATAAAGTGGACTAAATTTGTGTTCCTTGTAACATAGAAACTGTATTTTAAAGGATACAAGTACTGATGCAGAATCTTTGTATATACAAATGTAGCTAATTGCATAATCGTTGTCGGGTTGAAAATCATGAAAGCTATGACCAAAAGGAATTCTGGGAAATTAAAACTCTCAATAACACTGTCAAATCAGCGACCTTTTTATCCAGACTTGTAGGATCTTAGTTAAATAGCTCATATACCTTCAAAACTAAGAGAAAATTGAATATACCTGTATGCAATGCGGGTTATGAACTGATTTCCCATCCATCCTTGCGGTCTCAGCTTCTATCATTTATGATTTTCAACCCGACAACGATTATGCAATTAGCTATATACACACTTCAATGGATTTTTGACAACCATTTTCCATGTGCATAATGACCTATCTTTGAAGTCTGTCGCAAGTGTTTTAATATCTAGTACAGAAAGAACAGTCTGAGCCAGTTCCTGAATGGACTCATTTTAATACTGTAACTGGAAACCTTGCCAGACTCACTCAATTTAAGATAACTTGGCCTTTGAGGTCTTGGGCCTATTCTTCGCCACTGTTTACATATATGTGACCACTCGAGATCAAAGTTGCGACTGATAAGTTTGCAGTAGACTTCTGTCAATCATAAACATCAAATACGTATGTCGTAAGTTTATTGTTGTAAACTACAAATCGTGACTTTCATCTCTGGTGGACTTTAATACAAACAGTTGTCAGAATGAAAATGTTATACATAACGATATGATAAAGTTATTGAGAGAGAGAGAGAGTGAGAAAAATCAATAATATTGTTGCTGTTATTAAAAATAGAATTTAAATAAGAATTAAGATGTTATTTAATATTAAAATTAGAGTTTATTATATAACTAAATGTGTTTAATTTAAGTATTAAAGCATAGTTCTTTTGAAGTTAAAAGTTCCATGGCTACGGGACTCATCATAGTATTAGGGACTGCACTGTATATGAACTTGGAAAATGTAAGAAGAAAATAAAATAGTGCTAGCAGTACATCCTTGGCAAGTATGAGGACTTTAATTCTCACTCTTGATTTCTGATATTTTAATTCTCTAATGACCTTACAGGTCCAGTAGAACAATAACTGAGAAATGTTTTATGTTATGTGATAGATATTATATATATGAGCGGCCGATCTGTATGACCAAAGCTCGAGTTTGTAATTCCCATACAAATCAGATGCGAATATGATATATTATTTATCAAATCCATTGATATAACTTTATGTTGTACTATAATTTTGACGATAGGAAGCAGTTTAGCTGAGGAAATCAAGTTGACATCCATTGCAAATGAGGACAATGTCTTGATGTTATGATTCTGTCTTCGGAATTTGGAATTTCGGAATTTTTTTTTTCAACCTAAATACAGCAAATTAAAGTTTTCTCTAGCTTCCTATAGATATTTCGTATTTCTAAGTAATATTTGTCTCAAAGTTTAAGCTTTGAAAATTTTCGATTTTCAATATATTATTCTGTAACCGATTTACCTCGGGAATTGTTAATTGTTTTGAAAAGTAACTTTAAATAACTTTATACTTTGATAAGTAACTTTAAATAACTTCACTTTATTTTCAAGAAAATTACAACCCTGCATTTAAATTTGCATTATTGCATATTATAATTTTTTTTGCAAAATCTGTTCATAAGTAAGAATTTATGCATATCTTTCTACTGAAAAGGACCATTCAAGCGCTATTGATCTGTTATTGTAAATAGGGCTCTATAAGTAATAAATTATAATTATAATTATTTTGTTTATAGGCTAAAACACATACATTTATGTGCCCTGAGATATATATCAAAAATTGTGCTATTTGTTTGCAAGATTGAATAAATAAAAAACTACAATACGGTAATTTTGAACAATTGAACATGATGGAAATTGAACTCCAAATCATGAAATTGCCCTTTTTGAATGAGCAGACCTGTTAAATTCTAAAAACATGTGCAATATGGAAACAATTTTAGCAAAATGCAAATTTACATGCAGGGTTGTTCAACGTAAATCTGTTGCCTAGGAAACCGGCATTGCCATCTGCAAAGGATCATGGGTTAAGTAAAACTAACAATATACACCTGTTTTCAAAAACGTTGCCATTTACAAAATAGCCGAAATAGTAGAAAGGACTTCATTAGAGAAACAAAAGAAATTCAGTCATGCAGAACTCTGGCTCATTGTTTCTCTAATTAATTCCAATCTACTGTTTTTACTATTTGGTATTTTGTAAATGGCAACGTTTTTGAAAACAGGTGTGTGTGGAAATAAATTATTAAAGTACTTAAAAAACATTTTGTACTTTGAAAAGCAATAAACATATTTACGGTACAATTAAAGCTGCAAATGTCGTTGGTTGTAATCCTGATTTTCTAGTTGGCACAGTATTTTTTTCCGAAAACAAGGCCGAATAATTGTTTGCAAAACGTCACGAATTGGCGCAAGCAGATCGAAATGAATGATGGGAAATAATGTACAATTCGCTTGCAAGCAGTCCATAATAAGCTGTACTGATGACGTATACAAAGTAGGAAATGACACTGATTCGTATCCCAAGAGGATGTGCAATATGACACAATCAAACACGAGGAATAGCGTTTCATCCGATATCCAAACACCGAGATGAATAAATAAATGATCGAGGCATAACCGAGATTTTTAAACACGAAGTCCCGGTATAAAAGGACGCTGTCCAGGGGTACAACAATACATAATAATAATAATAACTTTTACTTATACACGATAAATTGTTAAAGCTACAGCTTATGGGGTCGTGTAAAACGTAAATGTAAACTAAAACAAAAATGTAAAAATATGTAAAAATGTACAAATAATTAATTAATTTAAAGCTAAAGATCTTTGTTAGTTGCATATTCATGTGTACACATTCATATAGTGTTACAAAGATTAATTACCAAACGTTATTGTTTTACACCTGGGCAGGCTCCTTTTATACTGGAACTTCCTGCAGTTTAAGTATCCATTTTTTTCCACTGGTCGTTAAAAGGAACCTCTGACTTGACTGCCCACGGGTCCGTTTGTGGCTGGTCAGCGGCTTGCTTCACTTCTAGTCCTGTTTTGTTGTTCGCAGTTTGGATTTTATCGACAATCAGCGCGAACAAGAAGTTCAAAAACTCAATCACAGTAAGACAACTACAACCCAGAAGTAAACCCATATTACCACCAACGTCACCTGTGGAACAAAGAGAGTTTGATGAGTGGTTGCCTAGCAGCGATTGCCTAGCAACAGCAAGCACGAATGGCGGTGCTACAGAAAGTACAGTCTTAGCGGCCCTCTATTAAGCGGTCACCTTCTATTAAGCGGTCACTTTAAGCAAATTACTTCAAAGTTAAGCTCTAAAATTCTATCTTATTTTCTATAAACTACGAGTTTACCTTTTTACTTTTATATTTATCAAAAAAGTTATTGGAGTTTGTAGTTACGTTTGGCGAGCCAAAATGGTCGACTGTTTATTGTTGATGCAGGAGAAAGCTCGCGCATGCGCAGACGTTTGACCGCGGTGTGCAGCAGAGTTTTGACGGAGCTAGTGCACTATCGAGCCGATCCGTTGTGAGATGCGTCAGATCTGAGGTTTGGATGTTTGCATACTTTTTTTACGCAAGAAAACGTTGACAACGTTCAGGCGTATTTGAAACTGCATGACATTCGCGCGGTGGACAAACTGTATTGACTGTCGAGTCTAACTACTTTTAATGGTCGATCGATACACACCAAAAAAGCTGCTTAGGCCATATGCCGGTGTCTGTTCGTGGACCTCGTATGATATCTCGGCAAAACCAACTTGCAAATATACAAGGTTCTCTCTGAAAAAGTTCAGTTGATGAAGAATAATATTATTATGATAAGGAAGAGGAAATGGCGATGATGAAGGTCCAGTAGTGATGCAGTAGTCATGGTATTGGTGATGATGAAGGTCCAGTAGTGATGCAGTAGTCATGGTATTGGTGATGATGAAGGTCCAGTAGTGATGCAGTAGTCATGGTATTGGCGATGATGAAGGTCCAGTAGTGATGCAGTAGTCATGGTATTGGTGGTGATGAAGGTCCAGTAGTGATGCAGTAGTCATGGTATTGGTGGTGATGCAGGTCCAGTAGTGATGGTATTGGTGGTGATAATGGGATGTGTCTGCGTATTGTATTATCTGAGGAAACTGACATCATTATCATCTTCATTAGGCAGTATCATCATCATCCAAATGTATCATCATCATTCTTATCAACGCCATCACCAACATCATCGGATTAAGTGATTCAGTCGGCGGAGAGAGATTGAAGACTGATTGGGGAGGAAGAAAAGAAGGGAACGACTCACCTCATGTACTCTTCCGTCAAGTTTAGTTTAAAGGCTAACTTCAGAACCTGCAACACCAATTCGTTGGGAAATTTGGAAAGTGAAGTTCTTGGCTGATAGTATGTCTCGTGACACGGAGGAGAACAATAGCAAGTACGATAACGTAGATTATCTGCCAGGAGATGAAATAATTTTTAACCATGACAAACGGATTCAACATTCATTCAACCGCATTGGTATCGATCAGTTGAAGGAAATTGAAAGCTATGGTGACGGCAAACGTATTTAACAATGCTGAACGGCGTGTCCTAAGAAACTCGGTGAACAATGGACATTGAAAGTGGGGGGGGGGGGGGGGGGGGGGGGGGCACCCTTGAAAGTGGGGGGGGGGGCGGATATACTAGTAGGCTGGGGGGGGGGGGGGGCGGATATACTAGTAGGCTAGTATATACATCAGACAACAACGTATTGTGGCATCCTTTTTGGCTAATAGTGGGGGCTCCCAGCCTCCCCCGTCTCCGCGGTCCCTGGGCAAACGAATAGAACATGATTCAACACAAACGCGAGGTAAATTTTATGAACTCTTGTGATTCTGGATTTGCACCTTTGACATAATTACCGCATTCCGAGTCTGCGATAGAACATACTGGTACTTCAGGATACCCTGGAACGAAACAAAAAAAGTTATTTATAAAATATCCGGCGACCTTCAGCCGATTAGAATCAGATCAAATTTTATATCAGTAACATGTTCGACGGCCATCTTGGAAGGTAGCCAGGCCTCCATGAATTGGTTTGGCTCTTAGACCTCATTTCCGGCATTGCTTTATCATCTGAATTGCAAGTTTCGAGAGAATACCCTCTGGTTGATAACTTATTATATTATCACGCTGCAAAATTCCATATTTGGAAACGAAATTAATTCCATATTTGGAAAGACATTCCATATTTGTACTGACGCGAAATACCATATTCGGAAAGCACACATAAGAACCGATCTAAGCCGAATCTACCAATCAGAGAACAGTTACCTGGTTCTGCTATCGGTCGACATCCACAATCTTTAATAGTCTTGTTGCTCAAACACTGAGAGATACAGCCATCGTTGGAGTAGACTCGATATCCTGGCAAGTATCTTTCTGTACAGTTGGTTTTGTAGGGCCTAGCCAGACGACGAATCTAATGCATGAGTTAAGGAAATTCATTTAGAGGGCTTTCATTTATTACGCCAGGGGGGGTTTGGCAAGCCCTGATTTGGAGGGCGCTGACATTTGGGAAGCGTTGTAGGGGACGGTTATGAAAGCTACGACAAGCAGAGGGAGGGGGGGGGGGGGGGGGGGGGGGGGAGCGGATGTTCAGTGTTGTCTTGCAGTTGCAGAACGGTCTTCGCGGGGGGTGTTTGAAAAATATGTCGCGGTTATGATACCATGCAATGTTACCACCCCTGGCGTAATAAATTAAAGAGTTGAATTTCGAGTCGGAAGTTTTATAATTAAGAAATAAGACGCGAGGGGAATGAGGCGGAAAAGGGAAGACAAAAATATAAATATGACAGTCTTACTATTTTAGGTGATAAAACAGCAAGAACATGAGAACCAGGATTGACATCGAATCCCCGATCTCTGTTAACACCAGTTCCTTGCTCGCTTACAACAACGCGAAACCCCACCGACCAATCACCAAACGTAGTTTCACGCGATTGCGCATCCAGAATAATACTCAGCCCATTCTCCCCTCCTGCGAAGTGGATTTTAGTTCCTTTGCGTCTTGTACGATTAGCAAACCTACTGACATTGAACGTGTGGCATAAACCTTTGGGCGTCATGACTGGATCAAAATCATCAGCAATGCATGAATTGTCGAGGTTGAACATTTCATCACCATACGAGCAATGACGTACGAGCATCCTATGAAAGTCGTGTCCATAGCGATAGTAATAATCTTCGCGGTTAAATAGTCGTGATGACGTATTAAGGGCGCGAAGTATGTTATTTTTCATGCTTTCGTCACACCGTTGTACAATATATCTTGCCATCTTGTGATACGCACATGTCAGCGCCTGTCCACATGTAAGATTACCGCTGATATTCCTTATGAACCCACAGACTGCCATGTCAAGGTTGAGCATTTTGAACCGAGGGTCGTCGTATCCGATGTCATTTTTCGACTTGACGATGGTGTTCAAGTTGCATATGGTAAGGTCTGGGAAATCCATGCCATTGTCGGGAAAATCGTTCGAAGTCACCGTGTTGATGGGAAGAGATATATACGTATTTAGACTCTCTAGAAAGAGATAAAGGTATCCGCCCATTGCTGATAATATGCAAATGATCCAGAAAAGACGAATGATTCCCGAAGTCGTTCCGACGTAACGAACTCCATGGAGTGTGGTGTTGGAGGAGAAGGTTGCCCAAGACTCACGCATCGTCGATTAGTTCCCCTTCGCTCCAAGACCAACGCAAAGGAATAATGAGTTACTACAACTTTTAGAAGTAAAATCTCAACTCAGTGTCTTTATCTTGAATCTCTCCAAGCAAGTAAACCAGAGTAACTTCACAACTTGAACGGCGAAATTCCTTTTCCTTGGTAGTTCATGATCAATTCCAAATGTATTTTTTTGCTAGAAATCTTGTCTTTCGCTTAATTCAGCTTCACGAAGCTACAAAAGTGAATTACATAATGACAGTTTGGTTTTTCCGCCATGTTGGTTTAAGTAAAGCACGTTTTCTAAGCCAAGACTTTGTTAATTCCCCGCTCCAGCGACGAAACGTGTTCCTAGGTTACTTGTAAATAATGGCTTGTTGGCGCAGGAGTTTTAGTTTGTTACAAGTGAGGCCGGTTTGAAGATTGACTATTCAATCAGTCAAGTACAATCCAATTCATCAAATTCAGCTGTAGACACCTGCTACTTGCAAACGTCCCCAACAACTTCCATTTGTCACGAGAAAAACATAATAATTGAATACTGCCACCATGACTAAAGTCGTTTGAAGAAAACAAACATCCGAATTAATTGCGTGCGAATTGCTCACTGTCGAGACGGTTTAGCTTACATGCAAACACTTAACAACTAGATTAAAATGCATCTCCAATATGAAGCTCAATTCAATTTGCTAATTAAAAAATGGTAAATCCCAACACTTTCATAATTTAATCCACCATATGGGGATGAAATAGATGTTTACGAATCTAACGAGAAAAATCAGTAGAACTTGTGAGCATTCCTCGCAGCAGTTTTATACGTACAGTACGTAAAGCCGCATCTACACGAGCAAGGTTTCCTGACAAGTTTTCCTTGACAAGGACAAATTGGCGATGTTTTTGTCGTCTACACGAGCAAAATCTTCCTTGTCAAGGAAAAATTGGGCGATGTTTTTGTTGTCTACACGAGCAAGTCTTCCTTGTCAAGGAAAACTTGTCAAGGAACATTTGCTCGTGTAGATGTTGAAATGTTTGGTGTATTTTCAGTCTGGTTCTTTCTGTTCTGGCTGCTATGGAAACTGCTTTTATTAACAGAAGAAGAATCAAGGAAATAAGTCATTATATGTCTGGTAACACCCAGTGACTAATAATTAAAACAACATCAAAAAGTTTGTTCACTGAAATTGAGTTTCACATCAACAAAGACCAACTTTGTGAAAAAACGTCAGATTTTTATGTTGAATTTTTCAATGTTTTTCGAATTCTTTCCACCAATTATTGACACAAGATCTCTGTAATAATCTTTTCTCTCTTAGTGATTCAAAAAGTGATAAACAATTTATAGCATTGGCGCTCGCCTTGCAAACAAGCCAATTGACAAATGTTTGAACTAAACAATCAAGCACAAACTGTGCAAAAAAACTAATTTCACTCCCGATCCGGAAATTACAAGTGGTGCCTTTTATCGGCCGAATCGGACCGCAGTCGTTAACAATCATGAAATCTTGTAATAAAAGCACAGGTTCCATGAATAAATCATTGATTTAATAATTCATTTTTACTAATTTCTTTCATTAATAGACGCTTCCACGGTTTTTTCCAACTTTTGACAACGATCAGTATTCGAAAATCCATTTGACACTGCTAAAGATCGCGTAAACTTACCAAGTTTGAAAGTGATGTGCCAAAAACAAGGGAAGATATAGCTCGGTGAAGTCGCGAAATTTTATAGACGTTTGTATGTTGAAAAAACAAAGTTGAAAAAACCGTGAAAGGGTTATTATTACTTTAGGTCATTATTATTCTGTACGCGCCACGTACATGCGTTTCACTTGAAACCCAATTGTTTTTCTCCGTTTTTCATGCTTCGTGTCCACATCCCGGTTCTGTACCAGCTTTAGTTCCTTTGTCATTTGAAAATGATCCCGAGTGTTTAATATTCCTTGGTTACTGGATAAATATGAAATCACGGCAAAAAATATTTATTTACTATCATCGTCGTACAGTTCACCAAACTTTCCAGACTAGCTAAGTTTGATCTGCTCTCTCAGAAAATGATGCCCATTTTTGCTAGTTTCTTAATTAATTAGTTTTACGGACTAGGTCCCAGTCCTCTGCTCGTTTTGTTAATGGCTAATGAGAATGATCATTTCTCTTCCACAATCTCTACATGTTGTATTTCTGTTGTTCTCGCTTCCAAACGATCACAGTTCCCTGAAAAATGCAAGCAAAAACATTTGTAACAATTATGGCAGCAACTAAGAACAAGCGACACTACCTACTGCGTGATAATCACGTGACGAAGACCACGTGACTAATATGAGCCTCACCTCGGTGTCACAGGAAGCCAGCAAGCTTTCATCATAGTTCCAACACACATCGAGGACTGAGGATGAGTGCCCCATCAGTTTGTTTACGCACGGTTTGTCGTTGCGTTCTACGTCGAAAAAGTAAACCACCATGTCTTCGCTGCCAGTTACTAAAGGAAAAAGACCAACACATTTGTGAGTATTTTGGGCTAAATTTAGCACTGCTTGGAATTGCTGTAGTCAGCAGTATCTCACCTACGCATGCGCCTTGCCTGAATGACATCAGAGGGCAGAAAGAGCTCCTTATGCTTTGGGTCTTTTGTGAGATGGGAAACTTTGCTTTTAGCTTGAGATCTCCTACATGGTCTGTAACGCTGTTCACATACAAAGCAAATGAATGAAATTTGAATTATATTCCTATATTCCTATCCCGGGGGGGGGGGGGGGGGGGGGGGGGGGGGGGGGGGGGGGGGGGGGGGGGGGGGGGGGGGGGGGGGGGGGGGGGGGGGGGGGGGTCCCTTTGTCCAAGTGGTAGGGGTGATCGGCGGTCGCTTTTGAAAACGACCCCTAAAAGGTACGCAGAAATTAAAAGAGCTGTTGAAGCCATGTTGATTTAAAACCCCTAAACGACCATATACGAAAACGTGATTGTGCTGATATCGTTTAATCAGTGACTACAACATCTTTCTTCTGTTCTTTCATGTTTGTTCCATAAAGAAAATAAATAACAATTGACCCTAAAAGGTACGGAGTGATAAAAGGTACACACAGGAAATATGTTCAACCCTAAAAGGACTGCCGATCACCCCTACCACTTGGACAAAGGGAGTACACACCCGGGATTCCTATATATGTAACATGGGGTCACATAATGGAGTATGGGATGCCAAGTGTCCAATAATATTATTATATGTTAAAATTATATGATGAGAGTCAACCAGCACAATTATTGTTTAACATAAAGCAAATAGGATGACATCAATTTATGTGGCATAATTATAATATTATTATATCATTTATGTACAAAATTTATATATAAAATTTAAATAATTTATGTGGCATAATTAATATATTATTATTATTATTATATAATTTATGTACATAATTTATATATATAATTAAAATAATTTAAAACACTGAAAATTTAAATAACTTTGACATTTAATTATTGGACACTTGGAACCCTATAATGGAGCACATGTCACACTTACTTTGTAGTACCGCTACGGTATACTACATACCTGTACAAGCAAAGACTATCAGAACATATGTTAACAAGCAGCATAGGATCTCTGGCCTCACGACTAATCCAGCTACGATATGCAATAGAAGTAACAGGGTTTCCTTCAGAGACGATTATTCTGAAAAGGAATAGCGAAAGAAAACTTCTAAATACTGGGAGTATATGGATGTGGGACGACATACACATGCACACATGCTGAATTTGAAGCTCAGATCCTTGGGATAAACCAACATATTTTATTTGGGGGGAGGGGGAATGCTCATCTACATTTTATTTAGTCGGTAAAAAAATCGTAAGATATCACACCAACTCGAATATAAAATATAACAAAATAATAATAATGAAAATATACACTATGCAGTATTCATAAGGCTGAAATAGTTGTATTTAAACCTTTTGGACTTTTGAAGCCTTCCTGATGAGATATCAAAGCAGAACGAGTAGATACAGCCCTGTAAAATGGATAAAATACATGAGACCACAAAACATCACAGTTTCATCAAGCAACTGTCTGTAAAATTCTTCACAGCATTATCTTGTACCTTCTCATCGCCAACCCACAAAACCATACCAGAGGATTCAAACTCCATGCAACGAACACCTGAAGAAACCTTGCCTGTTCCTCCCTAAACAGAAAGTACTTAAAACATCAGAGCTTATAGTAGCACTGGGCTATGACATTACTAATATGGTGTCTCCTTACTACTTGATGTTACCTCTACTGATATATTCTCTGTACCAGTTAGAGGGCACGAATACTGTAGTGAATGCCTTATAAGATGTAAAGTATTCAATCAATGTTCTGTGCATTACTTTTTGGAAGAGCTCTTACTGACAGTAGAGAAGAAAGAAATGCACAGATACACACATGTACATGTACCTCTGTGTTACTACAATTTCCAAAATGTCTTCCATAGTAGTAATAATAATAATAATAATAATAATATTTAAATAATAATGTATAGAGTATAGTTTATGTCATATGAGTACCATGACTTTTACCTTGAAGGTTTTACCAGTTGAAGTGTTGAACACATTTATAAGACCTTTTTGATTTCCAGTCTGTTTAAATGTATAGCTCAGAAAAAATGTATTGACACGATATGATAGGTTATGATGCATCAACACTTTAGATTTGATGGACTAACATATTATTATTAATGATTAATTAACAAGGATACAAGAAACATGTTGTTGTTACAAGGCTGAAATCTACAGGCCGTAACCCCACAAGACTGACAGTCTGCCACAACACGCAAGCATTTGCCTGACAGGGGATTCCATATTCTACATGTACTGTCCAGTGAAGCTGACAAAATGAAGGAATTTGTAACTGACCAATCAAAGTCTGAAAGATAGAAAAAGTGATTGTTGAGTGAATTTGTGTTGTATGGTCCACATATGACCATGTAACTAGGGATGTCTGCATGGGGATGGATATACTGGTACAAATGTTATTTGTATCATTAAGGATATACAGTCATTTGCAAAAATTCTGCCCGCCACGATATATCAATATATCAATATATCGGGATGGGTAATTAAATAATACTGCATGGCGTATGGATAAAATAAACTGGTAATAAATGTTTCTATTTGTATCATTAAGGGGATAGATTATTTATATATGTATATGTATTTGTATGCAAATGACTGATGCATCTACCAACTGGATATTGAGAAAATGTATTTCATGTCTATTTACCTGTGACTTCTGCTAAGTGTCCACGTAGAGTGCACAACACTGATGGAGGAGATGGCATTAAAAGACACACAGACAGTGTGGCATCATCTGAACTACACGACAGTCTGTACTTGTCATCATGTGCAAACTTGATGGCAGTGACTGTAATTTTAAGTTTATAGGTTAACACATTTTGTATGTGTGACTGTTTAAACCACAGTACATGGCATGGCATGGAAATCCTAGACAACATCATGGTCACAGCATGGAACTACCATGACATGTCCTTGCAGTACATTTTTCACTGTTATCCAAAATCTGCATGTTTGTAGTTCAACATTAGAGTCGTTTTTATATGAGTGGGAAACCTACGGAACCGTGACACTCAAATGGCTTTCTTTCTGAACCAATCAAAAAGCATGCAGATGTATCTCTGAAATCCAATCAAACTCTTTCAATACGGCAAGGCGTGGTGCAGTGACGGTGTGGTAACTTTCCCACTCATACGAAAACGACTCCATGCTTGTTTGACAACTATTGGAGGTACAGTAATCCAACTGCATGCTTACCAGCTTTTGTGTGTTGATCAAAAATGTGGTACATTCCACCGAATGCATAATTCTCTCCTAGTGTGGTATTACCAGCCATTTTCCTTTTGGAAAATGAAAGAAATGCAACATTGTGAATGGATAAAGTAAACGGAATATTTCCTCATAAAAAGAGTGTTTTACATTTATTGTATTTTTTATTTAGAACCATGGAGTGGCAATCAACAAGTTACAACGAATATACATGTATGTCCTTAAGCGGCCCCTTTAGGGTCATGTAAGCTTCATGGGACATCACCCTTTTAACCTTTGAACTGGCAGAGTTCGTTTAGGTAAAAGTAAAATATCTTTACCATCACTTAATAATTAAAGTATTTAGTGGTTCCATTGACATACCTGCTTGCTTCAGCCTTACGAGTGGGTACAACACCTCTGGGTGGAGATTCAATCTTGTCAGGTGGAGCGAGAAACTTGAATGAACCACTGCTATGGTAACGGCGATGGGTTGGTCTACTTGGTGAGTGGCCATGACTAATATCTCCTGGATCTATCAGAAGCGAGTCAAAGCTTGTCTATCAAAAAAAGAGAAACATTTTGGAATAGGCTATTCAGTAAACACGTGTTTAATACAACATACACCTTTTTTTTGAAGTGCTTGGTTATAATCAAAATATATCATTACTTACATCAAATGAGCTCAGTTTGCTGTAGGTACTTGCACTTCTACTTCTGGAACAAATTTAACCAATATTAAATTTCATTAATAAGATATTTTAGTACTTATAAAAACTCCATTTTTACCAAATCAAAAAAAAATTCATCTACTGTACATACAAGTGTTGTAATTACCACTGAATACCTCTCTCACTCCCACAAACATGAGTTACATGTAGTTGATACTTGTGCCATACAATAATATTCTCCCTTTTATACAAGCATCAAGAGTTCCAGACTTTTGGTACGCACGCAATGCATTATGAGATGATTACAAAGGAACAGCGAGTACCAATTCTAGACACAGGGAGCCCAAGCTATGTTTTTGCTCATAATGCATTGCGCGTGTACCGGAAGTCTGGAACTCTTGATGCTTGTATTACCGGTACTTACCTAGACAACTGGGATGACTCTGAAGGACCATAACGTTTGGATAGAAGCTGCTTGCGCACATACAGGTACTGACGGCGAGCATTTGGTTCTACTTTCTGATGATTAATAAATAATTATTCAACAAATAAATTAATAGATTATTTATCAACCACTAATAATTTATTAATTCATTATTGATTAGTTAAGTCAGTAACACATACATGCAGCTAACATTACCCCCAGGATGTCATGCTAATCAACTTAGACCATGTTTACACTGGAGCGCTTTACAAATCAGAAAACGGTTTTTTTTTCCAAGGACCAAATTAAATGTGCAAGATTATTTCCCTCCTTTGAAAATTTGATGATTATTATTATAATATTTTGTTTATTTATATTCCGGTCCAGTTATGACATAAGCTTATAACATAACTCTACCTCTTTCTTGGCATTTTCTCGCAATAACTGAGTACGTCTTCTGATGTATAGGGTTCCTGTCAAGATGACGAGCAGAAAACGAGTCAGTCGACACAGGAAGACGAAGTTGGTCAACTATACGTTCACGGGAAATCAGTGAAAGCAAGGTAAGACTTACTAAATTGAGGGTTATTTGGTGCCCTGTAAGCATTGTATCTCGCATCTAATGCCAGGATCTGATGAGAAATATTCATTACTTCAGATCTTCTCGATCAATCGTTCTGTTTTTGTTGTCGTCCATCTTGGATTGGACAAAGTTCCCAGAAAGCTTCACGTGCTTGGTAAATGTACTCACATACATATGAGAACTGTTTTAATTTACATAATACAAAATGAGTCTTAGGGGCCGTTCACACTAGCCATTTAGATCGATCTAAACTGAAACGGGCCAAGTGTGAACGGTCCAAAGCGAGCCGAGATCGGTCCGAGACCGATCTAAACTGGGTCTAAACTAGACCACCTCGAGAGGTGGTCTCGGATCGATCTAAAGTAGCTCGCATGTAATTTATAGTGTGAACGCTAAGCGTACTAACTGGCTGTCGTTGCATGCTAATTACGCACGTGGATGCTAATTACGCATGTGCAGTTCGTGAGAGCGCGACTTTTAAAATGTTTTCTTTTGAACGCGCGTAACTAGTAAAAGTGGCACTATACTCAGGCCACTGCATGATGTCGAAACGTGGAGCGACAAGCGAGTTTTGGCTCTAATATCGATTTGAGAAACAGAGGCAATTATGAATATACCGTGAACAATTCACAGAAGAATACCGTAGTATACGGACAGATAAGCAAGGAGATGGAGGCTTTGGTATTCAAACGAGATGCGAATCAGTGCAGGACAAAAGTAAAGCATCTGAAAACTGCTTATAAAAAATAATTGACGACCTGGCACTTTTCGCAACATCAAATCGCCAGCCAAGTGATCTTAGGTCTTCGCCGGTAGCCAGGTGCCATACAGAAATTGCCATTCCGGCGTTTCTCGACTGTAATAGCCTTGCGAAACCTGCATGGTATCCTCCCTTTTCAGAACTTCATCTAGCGATTCGCAGAGGAAGTGAAACGACTCTCTTGACATTCTGAAGTTGTCGATCCAAAGTTAATTTATCATCCGTCCATTTGGTTACAGTCTGCTCCCAGAACAAACTACCCACTCTGGTTGGTTCTCGACTCGCCAAAACCGTCTTTCTGTTATTGACCGCCCGCATTAAACTTTATTCCCGACGTAGTCGATCGATATCGATAAAAATCAAGTGATTTTTTTAAAACGGAAATCGGTAAAAATCGATAAAGGAAAAAAGGGTGATACCGATTTTTATCGATTTTTAACGGTTTGTTGTTTTCGCGTAATAACTTGTAAATATAATCTGAATGATTACAAGATAGTACCATGCTATTTATTACAGACGCATACACCAAACTGTACTAATATTGGCAACTGCAACTTCTTTTATTCTAAAATCAATATAAGCTTATAGGTGTTCATAAACTGTAGCTAAATTAATACGGAACTGAAAAATCGTAGACTGCAAAATAGCCCCTACTTTTTCGCGAAACTGCGTCGTGACCGGGCCGCGAGAGAAGCTGACCGAATAAGTTCACCTCTGAATCCAGGAAGACATTGGCAAACATATTCTTCATGCGCAACTTTGTCTCGCCAACTAGTCAGCCAAGAAAAACAAACCGTCAGTCTACCAGTATCCCCATGTGATTGATGAGTACCTATCTAATGAAGTTTCTTTGCAAATAGTTGCGGGCCCCTTCCCCGTTCCTCCTATGCCTAACCCACATATTAGCAGTTTTGGTGTAATTCCCCAAAAAGGTCAACCTGGGAAATGGCGGCTAATTCTAGATTTATCCTCTCCGGGGGGTGGAAGCGTGAATGATGGCATTGATCCAGAGGATTTTTCTCTGCAGTACATTGGGATCGATCAGATTATAAGCATGGTTAGTCAGTATGGCCAAGGGGCTCTAATGGCCAAGTTTGATGTGGATGCGGCTTACCGGAACATTGCTGTACCGGCATCCTCGGACGATGGTGCTTGGGGGGTTTGAGGTTGGAGGTTACCTGTGCTCTCCTCTCACAGACCCCTCCTTCTCCAAACACATTGGAGGATGGTTTGGTGGTGGGCTGTGACAGGGTTGCCATGGTAACCTTGCGTCGCTAGCTTGTATGTCTTGGGTTGCCATGGTAACTGCGAGTAGCCAATTGTAGGTATTGGCATCCCCACCCTATAAGGCTCCTATACCTCCAAGCTCATCTATTGGTGATGAGTTTAAACAAGGGCGGGTAATGGGAGCAATCGCCTCACTCCCCTCTCTTCTTTTCGTCTTGCCTCATTCTCTCGCGCCCCGATCAACGACTCGATCGATCGAACTTCAACTCTACTCGATTTATCGATTGGAAAACTGATATCGATTTTTATCGATTGGGCTACATCGGGACGGATTCATTGAGTATCATAAAATACATTTTTTGTTGACGTTTTCTCTGACGCATAAAACGCAATATTAGTTGAAAACGGTTCTTGGATATACGGCTTTGACGTCTCAATAATCGTTTATTGATTTCATAAGAAATCAAAAGTGGAACTAAATCCCGCCATCTGTCCCTACTAGTTCCCAACCCCTTAGATTTTTAGTTTTGAACCCGATTTTGGTTAGGCTACCTGTGTTTTTTTTGGGTGATACGCTTATACATTTTATAGTGTGAACGCTCTCGAAAACCGAGCTCGGATCGATCTCGGATCGATCTAAACTAGATCGATCCAAAGTGGTCCTAGTGTGAACGGCCCCTAAGTCAACAAGACCTGTTAAGAATAATAATATATTAATGACGAGGATGCTCCACTCATAGATATATGGTTTTCAGGGAGGTCCTAAGAAGGACTTCAAATATATTAATAAAAATATATTTTATTAATATAAAATGTTAAAACATTTAATAATCATTTCGTGAGTATAAAAAATGTACTTACAAAAACAAACAGTTAATAATAAAAATTCAGTGCAGCGAGGAATCGATCCCTGGCCATGTGCTTTAAAATACACCTATTTCAAAAATCGTTGTCGCAGCCGAAGCAACGGTCAACACTCCAAGACTGCAAAGGATTTCGGTAATTTTTCTCGTGATTAATTTATTCAGTTATGGCCATTGTAAATAGTTATCATGAATGTAGTTTTTCAGCTCATTAACTGTTGGAAGCGTGTTTTTTTTATGCCTGCTCTTGTTCAACGGGTATAGTACCCGCAAAAGCACGCTTGTAGTACTAGTACTTTCCAAAATATTCGGTTTGACACCTGAGCTACCACTTCAGATTTCCATAATAACATGTCACAAACGCATGCAACCAAAATATCGAAATCCTTTGCAGTCTTGGAGTGTTGACTGTTGCTCGGCTGCGACAACGATTTTTGAAATAAGTGTATAACGCGCTGTGTTTCAGTGCGAGCCACGGGACCATAGTAATTTGCACAACAATAGACAGTCCATTCACAAGATACACTAGGTTATTTTGTTCTCCAAATCAATAAGCGTGCACGATAGCCTAGTGGTGCGGGGCAGTTATTTATTGGGCTAGGATCCGACTGTTCCCTCTCTCTTTGACTACTAAGCTGATTGGTATAATGCTCGGATAGCGCGGATGGGGCCGAAATCTTCATCCTATATACGTAATATGGGCCTTTTTTGGATAAATTACCGGCATTCAGTCTCTTTTGAATCTAGGGGTCCAGGGTTCGAGTCCCAGCCGTGACAATAGTTTTTTTTTTTCATTCATTTTTTGTTTGTTTTGTTCTTGCTTTGTTATTGTTTGTTTGTTTTCTTTTTTGGAATTGTTTACATATTTCTTCTTTTTGTAAAAAAAACATTGTAAAAAAGCATTTTGATAAGTTTTCATCTCTTCTCCTTCTCTGAGCGCTAGGTCCAGTTAAATAATTTTTAAATTAAAAATGATTTTATAATTTATAAATTAAAAAAAATCATTTTAATATTAAACAAGAACAATTTTTTAAATTTGACAAAAAAGGCTGACTGTCCACTATGTGCAGCTATAAAAATTTTGTCTGCACTGATAAAAGTGTCTCGGAAGAGATTTTGGTCTGGCTACGGGCCTGATACTGATAGATCCACCTGTTCAAAGAGTGCATAGCGTAATAAATAGCATAATCAATTCATTAACATGGATGATATCACCAACTTATCGTTCCTCTAATAGTCCCTTTTCGCGTTCACAGATCCCGTTGTAAAACCGCTGTACTTATTGACATCAGACGCATTTGTACAGGGTTAGCCTCGAGTCGGTGTAAATTATTCACAAATATCAACAAGAACACGAAAAAAATGCTGACATAAAACAACAGAAACATTTTTGATTGCACGGACTGGTTTCTGAATCGAGGCTAAGCCTGTACAAATGCGTCTTTTGTCAAGGACAGCGGTCATCTCTAAACAACGTGAAACTGGAGTATTACGACAGAATCACCTCTTTAACGTCCTCCATAGCCGCGGGTCAGTATTGTTTTTGTTATAGTTCTTACGCGGATCGCTACTTTAAAATTAACATCACTATTAGAGCTACATCAACTGTACGTGCAACTGACGTACGTATTGGCAACAGTAACGACAGTGGGCATAATTCTGAATGAGGGATTTACCGCCTTACAACCGTATGTCATTTTCTGTATTTTTAGTAAAACCATGTTCATCAGTTTATTTTCCTAATTTCTTCTTGTGAAAAAGGGACACTCATTTTTGTAGATCACTTTTTGTTTATGTTTACCGCGCATATACGACATAATTCTGGACCAATCAGAGCACTGAAAACAACGTTGTGTGTTTTTTATTCAACATCATAAAAATATATTTTGATTATTTTGTGTATTATAAAATAGCCATCAAAGCAGATATTTCCAATCCTCATCAAAAATATAGGTATTTGCTTTGACTTTATATTTCATTGAGTTTATTCATTGGCGTGACATTATTATAGTTTGTACCCAACGAGAAGTGTGCCTTTGGGGACTTTGGGCCAAGTGAGCCATAACTGTTCAATTTATTATTGTATCCTTTCTGTCATTTCTTTTTCAATTGTTTTCTCCAGTCACTTCTCTTTTACTTTTGAATGACTTGATGGAAGCAATCAGATCTATCGAAGGGCATGCTCGAGAGTCCAGCGGTGCTCTTCGGCGCTCTCTTCGGTGCTCTCCGAGCCCGCGCCGAAGAGCACCGCTGGATTCTCGAGCATGTTCGAAGGGTAAAGTTCCTGTAGCGCGTTCTGTAACTTTTCCACACTGCGCATGCGCATGCGCATTCAGTCACGTGCCTAACCACATCAACTCGCCGTTCAAATGCACGAATGTGGACGGCGACGCTGGCCAACGGATACCGTCCTGTGATGCCTTTTCCCGTTCGCAGTAGTGTTTGCCGACGTTTTCTTTAATTCTTCTTCAAAGACTAATTGATTGGAGTAGGTCTTTAGGTTGAGACAAGACAGACTTTGAAGAGGGTTTTTTGAGATGGAAACCTTCGAGCTCACATGTGCGCTTTTTGGTCGTTGTTGTACCATTTTTAGTTTGGCTTGCGTTGGAGTCAGCATTATTTTATTTTCGCAAGGAGCGATAGCTTCCTCAGCTGAGGTAGTCCAGCCTCGTTTATTTGGAGGAAGAACCATGGTTCTAAATACCGGTGCTGATCGTCCGCGTGTTATTATGTGCGGTGATCTGTTGTCTGGTAGTGGAGGCGGCTTAGGGTATGTCTGCATTACTTGGGTAAAATGGATTCTGTCTCTTATATCGTCATTCGTTGTAAAGGGGGTGACGTCATAGTCGTTCCTAGTCTTACTCGTTGAGACTTTTGCGGGAGAAGACTGAGGTCGAATGACTTTCTTTCTCCTGGAACTTGAAATCCTGTTCACGTGGCTACTGATGCTGTTGAGTGTGCTATCTCGGTGTAAAACACGCGCAGGCGCACTTGCAATTCTCTTATTTAACTCTTCATCTAATGGTTTACAGTCCATCGCAGGGTAGATGGACGTGCGTGAAGGGGGCCTGGATGGGAGACTGTCTTTGGTATCTGCGCGCTTGAGTCTTTGCGCGCGGACATAATGACGAGGAAGCTTACGAGGAGCGTGTTTTCCATACAAGCTTAGCGTCCCTAAACCCTCGGGACGCTCGGGTGGTAGATTGTAGTCCCAGTCCACTAACTCGAAGTTGAAGATCAACAGGTTACATAGCGTGTTTATGACAATTCTAAAGAAAAGAGAAAAGAATAATGAATTGATGTGAATGTTCGAGAATGTAAAGGGTGAGACGACTTTTGAATGCCTACCTGTTATCCATAGCACAGATTGCACTTATTGAGTCGTTTTTGCTGTTTCCTCGGATCAGTCGAAGACAGTCACCGTTCAGGAGATTCCAGATACGGAGCTAAGGAGACAAGAAAGATTGGAAGTTTCTTTAACTGATTTTATTATTTTTATTATTTATTACTATGCACGGCATGTCTGAAACACAGTTTTACTGAGCCATTTACCGTGTTGAAATAAAGTTAATTGATTGATTTTGATTGATTGATTGATTGGTTTGATTTACCTTTCCATCTGCTGACCCCGTTATCACACGACAATAGAGAAACTCGAGACAAAGGACTTCCCTAGGAAAACAATTAGCGTATATACTTATGAATAGAAACATCATGATTGCCATGATCATCAGCAACGTGTGATTATTATCATCATCATCACATCATCATCATCACCATCATCATCATCACCAGCACCATCATCATTTTCATCACCATCATCATTTTCACCATAATCGTAATCATCAGCAACACCATCATCTCCATCAACATCTCCATCACACCATCATCATTTTCACCATAATTGTAATCATGAGCAACTGGCACCACCATCTCCATCACTACCATAATATCATCATCACCAGCACCATCATCATTTTCACCATCATTGTAATCATCAGCAACACCATCATTGCCATCATCAATGTAATCATCATTGTAATCATCACCAGCACCATCATCATTACAATCCTGAGTAACGTCATCATCTCCATCACCACCATCAGTGTAATCATCAGCATCAACATCATCATTTTCACCATCATTGTAATCATCAGCAATACCCTAATCTCCGTGCCCTTATCATCACTATCACTACTACCATTCATCATCATCAGGCATCTCCATCACCACTCTCGCCAGATGACCAGCAAAGTCAACAACAGTACAAAGCAATTTCAACGTCCCCAGCAAATAATACAAAACATGATCTTACTTTGGATGTCTAAACGCCTGTAGACACTTCTTGTGTTGTCCAATTGCACTCCACGCCATAGCATAGCCGTCCATACTCCCCGTTATGATATGGCAGTCGTCGAACTTTAGACAAGTGATTGCACCGTGGTGTCCATCAAGAGACTAGAAAAACAACACAACCAAGATAATATCAGATACTCGTAAGCAAAACGCACAAAATGATACCCGTGTTGCTAGAGTCATTTTCGTATGAGTGGGAAGGTTACCGCACCGTCACCTTGCCGTCACGGCGCCTTGCCGTATTGAAAGAGTTTGATTAGATGATATGCATCTGCACGCTTTTTGATTGGTTCAGAAAGGAAGCCATTTGAGTGTCACGGTACCGTAGGTTTATCTGCATGCTTTTTGATTGGTTCAGAAAGGAAGCCATTTGAGTGTCACGGTACCGTAGGTTTATCTGCACGCTTTTTGATTGGTTCAGAAAGGAAGCCATTTGAGTGTCACAGTACCGTAGGTTTATCTGGACGCTTTTTGATTGGTTCAGAAAGGAAGCCATTTGAGTGTCACAGTACCGTAGGTTTATCTGGACGCTTTTTGATTGGTTCAGAAAGGAAGCCATTTGAGTGTCACAGTACCGTAGGTTTATCTGGACGCTTTTTGATTGGTTCAGAAAGGAAGCCATTTGAGTGTCACAGTACCGTAGGTTTATCTGGACGCTTTTTGATTGGTTCAGAAAGGAAGCCATTTGAGTGTCACAGTACCGTAGGTTTATCTGGACGCTTTTTGATTGGTTCAGAAAGGAAGCCATTTGAGTGTCACAGTACCGTAGGTTTATCTGGACGCTTTTTGATTGGTTCAGAAAGGAAGCCATTTGAGTGTCACAGTACCGTAGGTTTATCTGCACGCTTTTTGATTGGTTCAGAAAGGAAGCCATTTGAGTGTCACAGTACCGTAGGTTTATCTGCACGCTTTTTGATTGGTTCAGAAAGGAAGCCATTTGAGTGTCACAGTACCGTAGGTTTATCTGCACGCTTTTTGATTGGTTCAGAAAGGAAGCCATTTGAGTGTCACTACCGTAGGTTTCCCACTCGTACGAAAATGACTCTATTCAAACAATGTTCTGTGCGTTACTTTTGTGGAAGAACTCTTTAAGAAAGAAACGCACAGATACCTTGCTACAATATTCAAACTATGTTCTGTGCGTTATTTATTTTGTTGGAAGAGTATATTTCTTATACGAGAATGGAAAATGCCGGTTGACTTACCTTCAAAAGTGCTGCTGACTCGATGTCCCAAACTTTCACTTTTCCACCCTCACACCCGCTTACTAACACCGTGTCAGAAACCTTACAAGAAAAATAATTAGCAAGCGTTATACAGTGGAACACCCTCGGGATTTTGCAAAGTGGCCGTTATATATTTTCTATATTTGTCTATATTCTTCTCATATGTTTTCTATATATATTTCTATTTTTATTTTCTATATTTTCTTACTCACTTGTAAAGAGCATTGAGATTTATATGTAATGCGCTTTTTCAAGAATTAAATTATTATTATTATTATTATTATTATAGAGGTGGCCGCTTAATAGAGGTATAATTTACAGAGCTTGACTGACAAAAAAAAATCGGGACCTTGAAAACTGGCCGCTGAATAGAGGTAGAGGTCCGTTATATAGAGGTTCCACTGTATTTTGAACAATCTTATGAACATAGGGGCAGCCAGACCCCATTGAATTGATAGCCATTTGACTATTAAACTCACCTGGACGTCCAGCACGACGTGGCGATGGCGAAATGTCCGTCGACATTTACCAGACGCAAAGTTCCACACTTTAACACTTTTGTCACGTGATCCTGACGCCATATGATTGCCATGGAGACTGATACACGTCACAGTTGCGCGATGTCTAAATTTGAAAGTGGAAATTGTAAATTAATTTATAAAATAGTGGAATTCGTTTTAGTAACTCTCATTGATGGTTCTTTTTCTACCGTTATTCCTCGACTCCATGGCGCAAGCGAACTCAAGTCAATGCAAGGTTCTAGTTTGCGTTTCGTTCGGCCACCCACTTGCATAGACCGGCTAAATCGTGCTGACTTATGTTCATATGCGTTCACTTTGGTCGTGATTAAACCTAAAGTCGCCGCGCAAGTCTGGTGCAAGGTTTTACAGTCGAAACAGTTTATTGCGCGTGTGAGCACATGTAAATGGAACATGCGCGTTATAATGAAAACGTACCCTCGAAATATACACTTGCAGTTGCCACGTATGATGTCCCAGCACCTGAAATAGCAAAGATACATTTCCTTTAGTCCTTTTGAAATAGCTCACCAGTTGTGGCCTGTAGCTGCCTCACAATACTTGGCAACTCAATACTGCTATCTTATTTAGCAGGTTTAGCAAGTTACGCAACGTCAGGGTGAAGGCGGACAGCATGCGCAACGCTGCCTGCGACAAGCAGTTAACGTACATGGTCGACATGGAAGAGGACGTCTGCCTACTTGCGCGGCACGTGACAACCCTTCCCTTATCCCCCAGTCCCCCCTCTTTTCTACGCAGTTACTAATAGTAGTCCTACCTTACAGAAGTATCATAGCCCCCACTCAACACAATCTCCCGTTCCTCCGATACAAGGACACAACGAATCGAGCCGGCGTGTCCTTGAATAGCCTTCTCACACTTTCCTGTAGCTGAATCGATGAGACGTACTTTCCTGTCGTACGAACCAGACACGACGAATCGGCCACCACTGAAATTGGTGCAACGGTGGTGATCTTCTCTGAAAGGTAATTAAAGTGATACGTTTAATTTAAAATCATGGGAACTGGCATTAAGCTTGAATTGGTGTCATATGCAGTATTTTTCCGCTGGTAAGTATCATTTAGTTAATCTCTTCTAAACGCAACGCAACGGAGTGGTCTGGACCTTCAAACGTATGACGCCTATAAATACAGGCTACATAGTGAAGTAATAGATTAGACTTTTGATGCTTGGGTAAAACTTACATATCCTGTAGCACAAGTACGTTATAAGCACCACAGTAAATGTTTCTTTCTTCCATTTTCACCACTTTGGTTGGCACACCATCATAACACTCTGCTAGATTTCTACCCTTGCGATAGTTTGATCTAACAGCTATATATGTTCCTTCTACATTGCTGTCTTGAGGTAGAGGCACATGAACTTGTACCAGCTTGGCGTAATGTGGGTTCATACCTTGAGCAGATGCACCCTGTAAATGTGTCAAGGATGTTATGTTAGGATATTGTCTATGAGATAAAATACACATTGTTGGGGGCTATGAGGGGTCTGGGGAGGATTAAGGGAAGGGGAACACCTTTCCTTTTGCCATCATTACACCACTTTATAAAATAACTATGATATAACATGTGCTCTGATTGGCCAAAGGATGTGTATTCCGCATGCTGCACGTGCGTGCAGCCAGATATTCAAACATTTTTTTGTAACAAACAAAATTGAAAACTTGCCTTAAAATCATAATTATTGTATTTTATAAAAGAAATAGAAAACTCGGCAGCTGTGCTTTAACGAGTTATAGAATTGAAAGAAGACTTGAGAAGTACTCAGCTACATCTACATCTACGCCTCATGCTTCTCCTAACACTTCTCTCATCTTCTTCCAATTCCTGCATGCTTCTATAACTTGATAGAGCACGCTGCCTTGTTTTCTATTTCTTCATTAGTATCATATGGTAATCACCATCACTGCCATCATCAATAAACATGAGAGACTATACACATGGAGATGTCTAGTACAATATCACTAAGTAAGAAAGTCTGTTACAATCTCTTACTTGCATCAGCATAATCTCCTCTGTCATCAACTGATGTACCATATAATCAGACTTGACTTCTTCTGAAAGTATTCTCCAGTGTTTAGTTATGCACAAACAATTAGTAAGACTGTTTTTATCCAGTAACCCTAGAATATACTTAGAAAGATGTACAGGCAGACATCTTATAAAGTCTTTGTACTTAGCAATTCCACTGTACTGCAATGATGGCAAGGCCACAACAAAAGTACAAGGATCAACATTAAAATAGTCATCGTCATCATCGTCATCTCCAGATATATAATCTTCACTAAATACATCAATTGTAGACATTCGCATAGAGCCTCGTGATGATAAGATTCGAGACTGTGGGGGAGCAGAGTGAATAGCTCTAGATTTATCCTCGCCATGGTTACTTGAGGTAATATAAGGCACAGATCGTGTTGCACTTGAAGGGCTTTCTTGTCTTAAAATGGATGATACTCTTGATGGATTCTTGATAGAATCATGCGGTTTATGGTATTCTATAGCATCACTTTTGCCAGGTGAATGCGGTGTAGCAGATTGAGCTGAGCTTGGGCAAGACTTTGATTTAATGGTTGGAGTTGCTGGACTAAGTTCACTTTCAGGTCTACAGTCAGTTATTGCAGTTTCACTTTTTGTCATTTCGCTGCATAATGACATGTATTCATGTTCATCTGTAGATAAAAACATTATGAAATTATTTACCAAGTGGAAACTTTGCTGACTGATGTCTAGAATATACCTCCCTCTCCCCATTTGAACACATGCTCACGTGATCAACAAATTTGTTGTGATAATTTCAAGATTTATTTTCAAAATAGAATTTCATTGTTTAATTAGAATGCCATAAAATATACAAAAGTGGTAAAAATTTCAGGTCCGACTGGGGAAGCATTAGATTGGTGTTGAATTCTGCTCTCGACTTTATAACTAATAAGCTTATATTATACTGTCTGTTCGACACTTGATTTTTAATGACAGCAAATCTCAAAGAAATTGTAAATCTTACTAGGGAGGTGATTCCTGATCTTACCTTCCTCAACAATTCCCTCATCAACTGCTCTTTGTCTTCGTCTTTCGCGTTGCCACATTGTCTTGATACTGCACGCCATGATAAACAACAACTGCGAATCACATTGCTGCATTATCCCCAACATGAAGTTTAATTTAGTCCAATAAGCACTCTCTGAAAACCACAGCCACGTCTCCTGAATTGCCTTATCAAGATCTCCGGCATCCAAAGCGTGGTTCGTCGGTGGAGAGGAAGAATCCATCTGAAGACTTGGTTTACTTCGTGACCTCGTGTATGTGAAATCCTTGTTTTGCAATGGCTGTAGAAGAAAGCTTATGTATGAAAACAAGTCCACTGAATCTATTCGATGGATAATCCCTAGAATAAAGCGTCTTTTAGCTGGATCTCCACATCGTATGAACCATTCTTTCACTTGATAAAGTATTACACCGAGTTTGCAAGCTTCGCAAGTCATACATGATTTCACCGAACTGTTCAAACATCTCAGCTGTGGAGCTCTGCTGATATTCAGTTCGTAAACACTGGAATTCCTGTCAGGTTGGCGCATTCTCGCCTTATCAAAGTATCCTAGAGATTTGAAGAGAGAAAGAAGGAGTTACAATTATTTACTTCACGATAAAACTCCATCGGCATGTTGTTGTATTTCAGTTATTTTGAGAACTCATTTCAACAGGCACGTTTCTTAGCAACGGGGAACGCGCGACGTCGAGAGTGACTTTGACATGATGTGACATTTTGCTGTCAGAAACACAAATTCTTCCCGCAAAAAGAGAGTTGAATTAAAAAGCAAATTAGCTAGCAGGATGTTAAGTTCAATCCAAAACTAAAAATATAAAATATTTGATATTCAGTAATAATCACAGCTGAATGGGTTTATGATTTGATTAAAAAGTCAATGATTTGATTTCTTAATTCCGAAATTATTTGTTTTATAGTCAATATTTTTTAATTGAAATTTAGAAAGCTATGGTTTCTGCTTTTTGTCAGAATTAAGCCGACAAAATTCATTAAAAAATCATTTGTGCCAAAGTTTTCATTCTTTTTTGCCTGCTCATTCGGTATATTTAATGAAGTATATAATGAAACTGTGAATATGTTTATTATTTAGCGCTTTTGGCGTGCATTATTGCTAACACTATATCACGTTATGTATATAACTTTCGACTAATTTTAGGTTGAAAGGCTTGTCGCTATAAATGTGCAAATGCGCCTTAGAAACCATGGTAATAAAAACGGCAGGTACAAAACGCAGACTGGAATCTGCAGACTAGAATCTGCAGACTAGAATCTGCAGACTGGAATCTGCAGACTAGAATCTGCAGACTAGAATCTGCAGACTAGCAATGAAATTCAAGGAAAAGACTTGAAAGTTGAATGACCGAATAAATACATTCATCGCTTAATTAAGCTTATAGCTCGGCGAAACTGTGTCATAATTGTATAAATTAAATATAATACCAGCATATCCAACTGTCTTGTGAACTTTCAAACATCTAGTATTGAGATAACAGTCTCCTGAGCGTATTTACTTGAGCTACATGAAGCTGAGTCCTAGTTAGAGATCGAAATCACGACTCACATTCGATAACGGGCCAAGCACTCGGTCGCCATTATCGTCACACAACAGACGAAAACCACAGGAAGCCCAATTCCCCCAGTCTGCATTTTGTCCCTGAGGGGCCTCCAGGTACAAAACGCAGACTGGAACAAAATTGCCAGAAAATTGCCAGAAAGTATGAACAAAACTCAACGTCAAGGGACTGGGAAATGAAGTTTAACTTCGAAATCACAATGCCATTACGGTCACACACAGCAGACGAAAACCACAGGAAGCCCAATACCCCCAGTCTGCATTTTGTCCCTGAGGGGCCTCCAGGTACAAAACGCAGACTGGAACAAAATTGCCAGAAAATTGCCAGAAAATATGAACAAAACTCAACGTCAAGGGATGGGACATGAAGTTTAACTTCGAAATCACAATGCCATTACCGTCACACAGCAGACGAAAACCACAGGAAGCCCAATACCCCCAGTCTGCATTTTGTCCCTGAGGGGCCTCCAGGTACAAAACGCAGACTGGAACAAAATTGCCAGAAAATATGAACAAAACACAATATAATGGATATTAGTAGAAACCAACTAGCATGCTATCACGAATCCTGAAATCCGATTGGCTAACGTTCTCACTATCTATTGCGTGATAGTGAGTGAGTAGCGAAAAAGCGGGCATTTCGAACAAAAAACAAAGCGAAAAATCAATAAATATTGGTATAAAATCGAAGGCAGTATGCTAGTTAGTTTCTACTAAAACAATTATATAGACTACTCGTTGTCGTTTTCTATGAGTTCAAATAGTCAACTCGACGCTACGCACCTCGTTGACTATTGACTCATAGAGAAGTTGAACTCGTAGTCTAATTGTTAAATAGATGGACATCTTATTGCACTGACATAACTGATATTAGACATTTCTGTTCAGTTCTTTGGTCCAGAAATATTTAGGTGTGTGTCATGTCGAGATCACACTAAACGTCATAGCAATGTTCTTTGATTTCGAAGTTAAACTTCATTTCCCAGTCCCTTGACGTTGAGTTAAGTTCGTTTTTTTCTGGCAATTTTGTTCCAGTCTGCGTTTTGTACCTGTTGCAGACTGGGGGTATTGGGCTTCCTGTGGTTTTCGTTTTTGATTTCGAAGTTAAACTTCATTTCCCAGTCCCTTGACGTTGAGTTTTTGTTCATACTTTCTGGCAATTTTCTGGCAATTTTGTTCCAGTCTGCGTTTTGTACCTGGAGGCCCCTCAGGGACAAAATGCAGACTGGGGGAATTGGGCTTCCTGTGGTTTTCGTCTGTTGTGTGACGATAATGGCGACCGAGTGCTTGGCCCGTTATCGAATGTGAGTCGTGATTTCGATCTCTAACTAGGACTCAGCTTCATGTAGCTCAAGTAAATACGCTCAGGAGACTGTTATCTCAATACTAGATGTTTGAAAGTTCACAAGACAGTTGGATATGCTGGTATTATATTTAATTTATACAATTATGACACAGTTTCGCCGAGCTATAAGCTTAATTAAGCGATGAATGTATTTATTCGGTCATTAACTTTCAAGTCTTTTCCTTGAATTTCATTGCTAGTCTGCAGATTCTAGTCTGCAGATTCTAGTCTGCAGATTCCAGTCTGCAGATTCTAGTCTGCAGATTCTAGTCTGCAGATTCCAGTCTGCAGATTCTAGTCTGCAGATTCCAGTCTGCAGATTCTAGTCTGCAGATTCCAGTCTGCGTTTTGTACCTGCCGGTAATAAAAAGCCTGGCTATCGCATTTCCGTTGGTTATCGATAGCTATAAAAAGATGGTTTCTCATTTAAACTTGCATAAATTGCATAGTTAAGTAAAATTTGAAGCTAATTTTTCACCTTTTTATAATGTGTAAAATTAGTTTTGACACTTAGCTGATTTATATGTGTGCTTTTATAACACCCATAGGCGAAAAAAACATTTTGGGATCAGATATATGCAACCAGTATATGGTTATATATAAACCAAATGAATCAGAAACATACTGTACTTGCCACAGACTGCATAAATATTGCGTATCAGAGGCTAAATTACATAAACTTTTCCATAAACAACAACTGTTTTATGAAACCAACTAACAAATTGGATTATTTTTGGCAAATATCATTACTGTGTCAAAACAAATGTTTACGAAATTTATCATGAAGAAAATTCTTTCGAATGGCGAAGCAAAGATTACTATAGGGCTATTTCCTGTTTTTAATAGATTAGTCCACCACGAACAAATGGAACCGGGCTCTTAGCTGGACAACAAATGGACAACAAAATCTCCAGCATGTACAATTGTAGACCAGTTATAACTGACTAATTAAAGATACACTACTCACTGACCTAGTCGGATGAGCGTTGTTGGCCCAGTAAAGTGACCAGCGTTTACTGATTCTCCCATCATAAGCAACTTTACCAGATGTATATACCACTGAACTGAAAACTACCGTTGGTATTCTTTTATCTTGTAGTCAGTTTCAGCGTCAGCTTTTTTTAACTCAAGGGCCTTTGTCCATGAAGTACTTGTGCTGTTTTCCTAACGATATCTTGACTGAACCAACTTTTCAAAGTGTTTGCCCTGTTTACCAACGGCTAAAATCATGAGAACCCAATAATTACCCTAGCCTCCTCCGCAGGCAACTCTAAAATACCCGCTGCTCTCAACGTTCATAAACACTTCAAACGCCTATAAACGATACCCTATAAACCACTTTAGACTCAATTAGCATAACTTACCTTGTTTTCTTTGTGTCTTGGATCATCATAGTAACAGTACTCTAGGGAATTGGCTATTGTGATTTGCATGATGTGTTTAATAATAAAATGGAGTGATTAACTCCGATGACATTTATTGGCAATAAATAGACCTCCACTATACATCTATCTGGATCAGCAGTCATCTTGACCATCGACTGCGATGGCGGACTTTTGAAAATTTTCTTCAAAATGACCCCTGCCGTCTTCGATACTTTATAATTCCAAAACCGCTGAAATTTCATTGTTCAAACTGCTTTTCTCTCAGTTTTTTCTTCCTTCTCAAAATACGTCCGAATTTTCTGGACAAATTGTGTAATGGCGCGATTTTGAGTCGTACGTATACTCAGTAGTGAGTGTCTTCAGTTTGACGAATAAAACTTCTGTCTGATATAGCTTTTCTGACAGACTTATTTACAAAATCTCTGATAAAAATATTTACAAACTGGCTTTTACCACATTCAGTTATTTGGATTGTGTGTTTTCCTCCTTTTTCAATATCTAATGATTCGCTTATAGCTCCGGCTCCTCCTTGATTGACTTGATTTCTGTTAATTTTACTCATTTCCCGCCATTTCTACACTTTGTAACTTTTATTTCAATAGCTTATCATTTAGTTTGTGACAATGCTTTTATTATATCATTATTATACACCTTCCGTGGGGTCCCGAGTAACATACGTAATTTTAAAAATGTTTTCTCAATATCTAGCGTAATTTACGCCGACCCCCTGTAGCTTTATGGCTTTTCACAGTCAATCTGTAAAGACCTATTTGATATTGTTCTTTCAACCTCCGGAATGAGTCAAATGATAAAAAGAAACAAAAATAGGTGCTTTTAAATCAGATCACGGAACAGTTGCCTTATACATCATTGCAGATATTCAGAGATTGTAGTTAAAATTGGATATATATTGCGCAAAGAATAATAAAATAGCTAAATAAAAACATAAAAGTTTTTCAAAGAACAAAATGCACGAATTCGAAATTGTGAGAATTAATATGTCCCATAGTTTCGTACGCGCGCGCTCTCCACTCTCTCATAGCAACCATGAGCGAACAATGGATAAACATAGCAACAAGGTCCCGGATGTTTCACAAATCAAAAATCTCTGCAATGATTACATGATGAAGGTTTCGTCAAATGTTTACATGATCCCTTGATTAGTTTAGAGTTTGAAAAATCTTTATGGCCAGTTAAAAGCCCCTAATAAGCTTTGAAAAGCCTCTGGAAATGAGCATTCAACAGGTCGGCTGAGAAGTGATTGTCCTTTGCCGGGACGTCTTCAGTCACGTTCTTCACTTGACAAAGTTGAAAAGTTTTGATTTTTGCAAAGACTAATCTATTTTCTTATATACACAATGGAGCGAGTAAAGGTAGGCTTTGCTGAGACAAGCAAACAGTACAGTACTCTCTAAATTGTCAATGGCCATTTATCAATAATATTTTTGCTTGCAGAATCATCACAACCCAATTTTTAGCTGCTCGAATACTCGAGGTCTTCCAGGGCTGCCTCCACTACCACCATCACACGAAGCGCCCTCTGATTTATATCAGGTTTGCTTTAGAATAAATGAATTGTAAATGATTTATACACGAGCAGCTGCAAGGAAAATCGATTCAATTGTGACTGCAGCAAGGGTTTGCATAAGTCATTTCAGTTCACAGTGATAGAGATGCATAATTCATCATTACCGGATGCTCGAGGATAACGTCCTTGGTGTTTATTGTTCTCTAGTTTTGTCTAGTAGAAAATCACTTAGTTTTCGATTATGGAAACGATAAGAAAATACAGATCTTCTCAAGAGGAAGAAGTTTGCGAGGTTTTGAAACGTATTAACGAAAGGATACGCTTGCAGGTAGTAGTAATTTGTACCAGTGTGTGAACATTTTATTGGTTGCCAAGTGAAATGTGTACACTCTCTGTACAGTAAAAATCACGAAAAATATTAGTACCTCAAATTCCTAGATGTCTTATCAACGTAAAACTATTGTATTTCGTTATCAAAATTAGATTTGCTGATAATATTTCTCAGTTGTCATGTTGCTCAAATATTATTTTTTTAGCAAACAATAATATTTAAATCTGTTTTGCAATAATACGAGGTCAATTTTTTATTATTTTATTCATAAATAAGACTGTTATTATCAGAAAATTAATTTCATAACATTGTGAGCAGCTAGTTTTTGTGAGATGTTGATATATATCTGTGCAGAATCAGGCTGTGTTCCCTGATTCCCTGTCAGGCAAAAATAATAATTGGCAACATAAAATAAATCTCTCAAAACTCCCACAAAATTCCATTGTGTTTCATCTACTACATTATGCCATTATGTTTTTATTTTCCATCAAGTGCTTATACTCTTGAACACTTTTAAAATTTTATTTTTTGAAAGTTTAATATTTAATTTCGAATTCATGGCTCACATTGTAATTTACATTTTGTATATGTGTACATACTGTGGTATATTTTAAATTAAATTGCATCAATTTAAAACAAGAGATATTCTGAATTATCCTGTGTCCATATATACTATACTACTATCATATTTTTTCCAAAATATTTTTCCTACCTTTAAATAGATTGATATCATGCCATTGTGAATTCACTGAGTACCTGAGTATATTTGTATATAAATAAGACTTAGCAACTGGTTACTAATTCGTTAGAAATCCATGTATTTATGGATGAACTACTTTAATATTAACCCTTGGGGATCATGAGCATCTCAATAATCCCTCAACTATAAATACGAAGGGTGCATTATTTATTTACAATTCTTAATGAGAATACTTGGAATAGATGGTAATATTTTTCTCTTGGGACTCATTCTGTCACACATGCACTAAATAATTATCTTCCAGTTCCTCTCAGATCATTAATTTTGTTTTCAGAAGCTCGCAAAGTTTTGTTGTTATTATTTAGTGGATGGAGGGGGGACTTGTAGTGAAATCAATATTATGCATCATTATGGATGCGGAATAATCAGAAGTGTACCAAACAGAATGCACCCACAATATAATATTGTTATATTGCATGACAAACCTAAAAATGGGTACTTTTAATAAGTGAAGGAGGCTTAAATACAATAATATTGTTAATACATTTCTGTCAGATTGTGTTGCGTCACAGTGAACATCCACCTATCATGAAGGACCCATCATGGACAAGAGCCTCGCCGTTTAAGGAAACAGCTCATGCACGCACACCCAGTGAATCTATAGCAAATAATTACAGCCCACAAGCCTCTAACTTGAAGTTGAAAAGTTTAACAAAGATAACCAGACCACCATCACGACAGCCAACTATGCAAGGTGATTATAATATATAATAGCAATATAATATTACAGTCAATCAGTCAAACCAAGTAAACCGTGGACACCTAAAATATGTCTGGAATGTTCATTGTGTTGTGACCAATCACATGTGAGATCTTGAAACCACAGACCATTATCAATCACCGAACAATGCTGTTAGTTTCAGTTTTACGTTCTGTCTTTAGTGTATCTTGTACAAAATTAGATTGCCATATTCCTTTCTACTTGATAGATATACATACAAAATGTACACTGCGCTGCGAATAATAGATTTGAGCGATTTTGAATAATGTTTATTTGGAAAGCCGACCTGACAGTTCGACACGCTTGACTACTCTCGTATGTGATTGGTCACAATGAACATTCCAGACATATTTTAGGTGTCCATGGTTTTCTTGGTTCGACTGTAATGTAACAAATGGACATTTGTCCATCCTCTTACTGTCATGATGCTTTGACATGATTATCAACAAATCCAGGAAAAGTCCATGAGGAAACAATTATGCAGAGAACCATTAGTCCAGGCCATGCCAGTTATTAGTTACATCTACATGTCTCCATTTTATTCGATTTCTAGGTAAAGAACCAACTTCACCCAGAAGGAAAGCTTGTCATGTAAAAAGTAAAGGAGAGACAGCCAATGGACATGTCAGAATTGAGTAAGAACTTTGATTGCTGTTCTGATAACTGAGTATCCTAGACTGATGTATGTCATATGGTTTGTTTGCAGGCGTCCACCAAGTCGTGCCATGACTCCTATGGAACAGTTAGACATCATCACAGGCTGTGAAGCTGTGGAAGCAATAGATGATATAGAGCCAACTACTAGAGATCTAGAGGTATGATATGTCCCTGTTTGCTACAAACAATCACTACTTACCCCCTCCCCTATGTGGATTAAGTCTTGTTGAGTAGTAGATGTATAAAAACAAAATTTCAACTTGAGTACATTTGAATGAACATGAAGAAAGTATGGCTTTGGAAACTGATATCTTGTGTACTGTTGTTACTCACCCCTCCCCTATTGGTAAATTTTATTTAAATATTCTGAATGGTTGGGATCCCTGTGTCACAATAATTTCCTATGAAATTGATTTTCACAACTATCTCACATGTCATTCTTTGTTCAATAGCGCTACAGATATTACATCACAGAGGGGATTCCTGTTGATGCCCTGGCACCCCAAGAATCATCAGTCATGGAACGAATCATACAGAATAGAATCCCTAATACATTGACCTCTGACCAAGACCTAGATAGTCTGTTAAACAACCTGAAGAAAGAAGTAGCAGATGGCTATGACTTTAGTTTGCGGTTAGCTATTGGTGAGTATGTACAATAACATTGATGCCTTGGTTTATATATAGGGGGAGGGTAATAACTCTTGGGCCATCATAATTCCCACAATGCATGTTTTCAGCTTTGTCGTTTCATATCTCAGTTTTTCATGTGCATTTTGATTTTGCGTCTTTACAGTTGAATATATTCTAAAGGATCCAACAGAGAAGAGTCGGCTTCATATTGGTGCTATACCTAAAGTATTCCCACAACGGTAAACATAATAATAATAATAAATAGGTCAACTGTGTTAATGGGCGTGTCACCACATGTTGGTCCTACTCCGACTCATACCCGGAATCGTTACTTACCGTGGAAAGGGAAGTAACCCATCCAGAAAGCGTGCAGAGTGCCCACATCGCGAGTAAGAGAAACGACTGGGTACTAGTTTGGGTCCTACTGAATTCAATTTCTTTTGGGTGTTGTTTATCAGGACGGTTCGCGCACCTGTACCTTGGCACGAGCCCTATCATATCTGCTGGGAAAGTACTGCCAAAAACCTATTCATTACAAACCCTGTAATGATGGGAATACAGAACCTTTGGTATGACAGGTAAGCGCACCAGTTATTTGTAAGTAATTCCAGGCCAAATGGTTATATTCTCTAGTACTGGTTTTCACTAGCGACGCAAACAAAAAAGCCATCATGTCACTGTGTAAACGGGCCTGACGCAAGCATAAGCGCAAGCACAAGAGGCCTTAATAATAATAATTATGTCACTGTGAAAACGAACCGTACGCAAGCATAAGCGCAAACACAAGAGGCCTTAATAATAATAATTATGTCACTGTGAAAACGAACCGTACGCAAGCATAAGCGCAAACACAAGAGGCCTTAATAATAATAATTATGTCACTGTGTAAACGAACCGTACGCAAGCATAAGCGCAAGCACAAGAGGCCTTAATAATAATAATTATGTCACTGTGTAAACGGGCCCGACGCAAGCATAAGCGCAAACACAAGAGGCCTTAATAATAATAATTATGTCACTGTGAAAACGAACCGTACGCAAGCATAAGCGCAAGCACAAGAGGCCTTAATAATAATAATTATGTCACTGTGTAAACGGGCCTGACGCAAGCATAAGCGCAAACACAAGAGGCCTTAATAATAATAATTATGTCACTGTGAAAACGAACCGTACGCAAGCATAAGCGCAAGCACAAGAGGCCTTAATAATAATAATTATGTCACTGTGTAAACGAACCGTACGCAAGCATAAGCGCAAACACAAGAGGCCTTAATAATAATAATTATGTCACTGTGTAAACGGGCCTGACGCAAGCATAAGCACAAGCACAAGAGGCCTTATGTCACTGTGAAAATGGGCCTGACTCCAGCATAAGCGCAAGGAATAGAGACAACACGTTTTGTACATTTACATAACGTCCATGTATATTTGGATCGGTAAAATTGTTGAATATGTTTTCTTACTGTCGTTTTGTTTTGTGATAGGTTTTGCAGTGCTCGATTTGTATATGGTAAAGAACTTCATGCGGCAGGATTACCCGTTACACCTAGTGAGTTTGAAGCTCGTGTAAAGGAACAATGCGCCAAGACCAGAGACTTTCTTAAAAATACGTAAGTACATGTCAATAAGTATAGAGTCGTTTTCGCATGAGTGGATGAGATGCATCTGCACGGTACCGTAGGTTTAACCGGCTGCACACTGATTGGTTCAGAAAGAAAGCCATTTGAGTGTCACGGAACCGTAGGTTTATCCGGCTGCACACTGATTGGTTCAGAAAGAAAGCCATTTGAGTGTCACGGTACCGTAGGTTTATCCGGCTGCACACTGATTGGTTCAGAAAGAAAGCCATTTGAGTGTCACGGTACCGTAGGTTTAACCGGCTGCACACTGATTGGTTCAGAAAGAAAGCCATTTGAGTGTCACGGTACCGTAGGTTTATCTGCACGCTCTTTGATTGGTTCAGAAAGAAAGCCATTTGAGTGTCACGGTACCGTAGATTTATCTGCACGCTTTTTGATTGGTTCAGAAAGAAAGCCATTTGAGTGTCACGGTACCGTAGATTTATCTGCACGCTTTTTGATTGGTTCAGAAAGAAAGCCATTTGAGTGTCACGGTACCGTAGATTTATCTGCACGCTTTTTGATTGGTTCAGAAAGAAAGCCATTTGAGTGTCACGGTACCGTAGGTTTATCTGGACGCTTTTTCATTGGTTCAGAAAGAAAGTCATTTGAGTGTCAGGGTACCGTAGGTTTATCTGCACGCTTTTTGATTGGTTCAGAAAGAAAGCCATTTGAGTGCCAGGGTACCGTAGGTTTATCTGCACGCTTTTTGATTGGTTCAGAAAGAAAGCCATTTGAGTGTCACGGTACCGTACATGTAGGTTTCCTACTCCTACGAAAACGACTCTAAACGACATGAGACGTGCTGTAGCACTGCCAAGTCAACTTTAGAAATGTTCAAAATAGTTTCTACAAGTATTCTCCTCCTATCGTCCGTCACACCCAAGTAGGGAGGCACTCTCAATAAGGTCGTAATGTGGTGGGCGGGGTGATACCTTTTGCGCTGGCTTTTTCTATAATCTGAGTTAAAGAACCGTTTGAAGAATCATAAAATCGTGATAGAAGTAAAAATATAGTGCACTAGAAATCCCGTTTGATGACATTGTTGAAGTTTTTGAGCAAATTATTTTCAAGACTGAAATTCATCGTCACACTGCTTCTAATTTGCATAAAAGCCAAAAAATATCATTTTGGGAAAAGTAAATCTTTGATATGATAGAATGTGATTATCTAAATACTATGTGTGTGTGTTTTGAAGCCAAATAATAAATCCTTGAGAAGATATGAACATTTGAAATTGTGAAATTGCACCAAAACGAGGCTGGTGAGGACTCACTTGAAAAATACATACAAAACTCTCTATTCATGGTCTGTCATAACTCCGATTATATTTTCTTTACAGCAAAGAAGCTTTATTTCTAGGTACTGTTTTAGAGGACAGTGATCAATTGTTCCAGAAACATATCGTATCGCCAAACTAAAAATACGCCATTATGAATTCGGCGTATACTGTAGTACTATATGTAATCGGTCCTCTACTTTCTCTTGCTCCATGTAGGTGGATTCCCGCCTGTGCACAAGTCCTCTACACAGGTCGTCATCACTGGTCTCACTTAGTACCATCCAATGAAGGGGGGGAGTCAACGACTCTGGTCCAGCAATTCTTCTCATGTGTGGCATCCCTCATGTCCATACAGCTTAGAAGTCTTGTTATTAACTCACTGGCTGACTTCGTGGAATTCTTAAACTTTTATAAGGTAAAGTTATTGACATCGCCATAGCAACGGTTGCTAGGTGCAAGTCACATGATATACTGTACCAGCTTTAAGTTTAACAACTCAGATGTTTTAAGATTTTCATTCTATATTTTGCAGGACGGCAATGACTATGGAGAAAGTTTTTCGGATATGAGATATGTCGTGACTGAGGTAGACATTGTACAATGTCCATCAAGTAAGCCACATGAAGCCCAAAATTGAAGTTTTAGATGTGCTTTCTTTACAGATAATGGTTATACAACTACGAGTTGATGGCGCCAAGCTTATCTTCGATCCACCTTTCCGAGAAGTGAGAGATATCATCCTACGACTACTCACCGAGATCGTAAAGAGCGCCGAAGATTTACCGAGAGTGAGTCGAAAATCATACGGCTTCCGACCATTAAAACAATATAAATAGACACTTTAAATTATCCATAGTTCATTTCTATCTCATCTAATTTTCACTTGAATCAAATCAAACACAGCATTTGTTTATTTATGCTTATTATACGACTTTTTTGTCGTCCACTAGGTCGAGAAAGAGCTATTTCCAGACATGCGCGAGAGAAAGCTGACCATACGTTCCGTGGCGGTGGATGAAATGCTGGTACAAGAATACATGGATCGTGCTGTGGAGTTGTTTAAAATGAACACCGTTGGACCACAGAAGTATGTCTTGATTTACATCATCTACACTGGGCGTGGCACGCATGGTACCTACCCCTCCCTACCCAGGCGAAATACCCTGTCTTGATTAACATCATCTACACTGGGCATGGCACGCATGGTACCTACCCCTCCCTACCCAGGCGAAATACCCTGTCTTGATTTACATCATCTACACTGGGCATGGCACGCATGGTACCTACCCCTCCCTACCCAGGCGAAATACCCTGTCTTGATTTACATCATCTACACTGGGCATGGCACGCATGGTACCTACCCCTCCCTACCCAGGCGAAATACCCCGTCTTGATTTACATCATCTACACGTACCGGGCATGGCACGCATGGTACCTACCCCTCCCTATCCAGGCGAAATACCCTGTCTTGATTTACATCATCTACACTGGGCGTGGCACGCATAGTACCTACCCCTCCCTACCCAGGCGAAATACCCTGTCTTGATTTACATCATCTACACTGGGCGTGGCACACATAGTACCTACCCCTCCCTACCATCGACACTGGGCGTGGCACTCATATTACCTACTCCTCCCTACCCAGGCGAAATACCCTGTTTTGATTTACATCATCTACACTGGGCGTGGCACGCATAGTACCTACCCCTCCCTACCCAGACGAAATACCCTGTCTTGATTTACATCATCTACACTGGGCGTGGCAAGCATAGTACCTACCCCTCCCTACCCAGGCGAAATACCCTGTCTTGATTATATATTTCGTTGTCCCTCGCGGTTTATCAAGTTTGTCCGCTAATTTTAATAATATAACTCAAGCAGCATCCTCGAAACCCAGGGACTACTCAGTGTGGCCGTGGGGGATTGGGAACTGCAGAAACAATCCCCCTCGGCCCACTGAATAGACGCTGGGTTTCCGAGGATACTCAATTAATCAAGCAAACGCTATCTGACGATGCACAAAAAGGACTACCTTGGTGCCAGGCCTCAATTTTCAGAGCGAACTTTGTGCGTTCGATCCGTTATTAAAATCAGCGGTCTGTCCGGTCAAATGGAAAGCGCCCTTAGGTTCGACTGCACTACTCAATGACGTCCTGGAACGCAGATCATAGTGTTTCATCTGTATGGTTTTAACCCCCCCTTAAAATGATCATTTCACACCTGCGCAACTCATTATACAATAAGGTTTGACAATACAAATATCCCCCTTCACTTTACTCGTTCTTGGGGGTCTGGTAGTTCAAGAAAGAGTAACAAATAATAAGATAAATAATTGTTACTTTTACCAGGTATTTAAACGCGTATAAGAAATACCAAGATTTATTGAATAACAAGGCTGAAACTGATGTGATGACGTTTCTTCAGGATGAACCAGTACTTATTGCACTGGCAAAGGTGGGTGTGGTCAGCGATTGGGTTCTCTGTGTACCTGTCCTCTGTGCGTAATTCTTGAGCAATCATCTATTGACGCACACTAGTTTATTGTTGGGCTGCATGTTAGTAAAGCTTATTCACTTTGTTTTACAAATCTGCAGGGCCCGGTTGTTCGAAAGGCGATTAGTGCTAATCCAGGATTAAATCTTAAGAAAACTATTGACCCTAATCTAGCCAAACACTAATCGTTTTTCGAACAACCGGCCCCTGCAACTCATCATTATTATTTTTTTTTATAAACTTTATTGGGTTAAACTACTAGAAGTACTAGATTACATACTCTTATTTACCACACACTTTGCACTTTCCTACCTAGTCCAGAACTGGCCCCATCTTTCTCAATAATCATATAAATACTGGGCGCGAAAGAAATATAAAGACTACGAGAAGCGCGCGCGTAATCTAAGGAAATTGAAAATCGTATCTCTCTAGCCCAGCTCTTCTCTTGTGCTTTTTGCCGTGCGGGTAGATAAAAGTGGGTCCAGCTCTTGGACTATTTCCTACCTGGAGTAAACCTGGAGTTGTTTTTACAGATATTTGCTTCTCTATTCTTTTAGAACATTTATTCATTTCAAAGTCTTGCACGTGAGATCGCATCTCTACACATAACAGTACCGTTGAACATGTTATGTCTCAATTGTGATGAAGTCAATCAGGAGTTGTCTTCGAGAGCAGATAAACTAGCATCCACTATGATTACTTATGTAGTGAACCTGAACAGAGACAGTAATAGAAGGTAAGCCATACTGCTATTAGTAGCAGGTTTAACAATGACAACGTTGTGAGCTATTGTGAGCTCGCTTCTATTAGTACACGCGTCGTTGCTTTGGCGTTATCAGGGATACGACTAGCGTCACGCCAACACAACCACTTTCAGCAGCAACATCACAATTATTAACAACAACAACAACCACACTAGCAACGACGACAACAACAGCACTATCACCACCATCAACAACAACATTATAGCAGCAACAACAACAACAACAGCCACTATCACCACCAACAACAACAACAGCAGTAACAACACTGAACAACAACACTATAGCAAAAACAACAACAACAACAACAG
>JAUJYZ010001260.1:165000-195000 GCA_033675265.1 Actinostola sp. cb2023 | reverse complement strand
AACAAGGATGCGAGGTCATGTAAAATCGAACCGGGCACCTCTCGCTTAGAAGGCCGCGCACTAACGAACTAAGCCATCCTTGGTCCACCACCGCCTGTAGTTTACACTGTGCACACAACCCAGTGTGCTATACATGTAGCGAGTGTGTTATACATGTAGCGAGTGTGCTATACATGTAGCGAGTGTGCTAGACATGTAACGAGTGTGCTAGACATGTAACGAGTGTGCTATACATGTAGCGAGTGTGCTATTCATGTGTTAACGTTTTATTCAGATTGGAAGAAATAAGTGGCGCAGCCAGCAAAGAGTTTGGTTTAGAGAAGGCCATGGAAAAGATGAAGGTCGAATGGGAAGAAATGGAGTTTGAGTTTGTACCTTACAGAGACACAGTAAGTCGTGATACAGTTATCTGACCTCAATTAATTGATTGGACCGTCAAATATGGATGGCATATTGGGTCAATACTGGGCTACCTGTGTATTATTGTACACAGGTAGCCCAGTATTCACGACATGATAGTAGTGATACAGTTATCTGACCCCAATTAATTGATTAGTCTGTCAAATATGGATGGCATATTGGGTCAATACTGGGCTACCTGTGTATTATTGTACACAGGTAGCCCAGTATTCACGACACCTTCCTCCAGACTGTATTGGTTATTAAATAACTACACTGAGAGGCTTTACAGATGAGGTCAATAATACTAAATGTTGTTTGTTAACAGGGTGTGTGTATTCTGTCTGCTGTAGACGACATTCAGATGTTACTTGATGATCACATTGTCAAGGCACAAACAATGAGTGGATCGCCGTTTATAAAGCCATTCGAAAACGAGATCAAGGTAGGCTATATATCCATGTTGATGGACTACCTGTGGTAACTAAAAGAAGACTGGAGACTAGGTCCATTACTTGGTTACAAAGGGTTGCAATGTATTTAGGACATGTTTATATTGACATTTTAGGAATGGTGTGAGAAGTTAATCAATATGCAAGATATCATCGATGCTTGGCTCAAGGTATTACAGTCGTCAGAATCCTTAAACCTGACATCTCTCCATCCATCCATCCATTCATCCATCCCTCCCATCTATCCATCCATGAGTGACATTCATTTATTTATTCATCTATTTATTCATCTATCCATCCATCCACGCCCAGATACGCACTCACCTATCCCACTTCATTCGTTTGATTTTTCGTCTATTCGTCGGTTCGTTCTCTCGTGCATTCATTCGGTCCATCATTCCCTAATCCTACTTACGATCTCCTGCAGTGCCAGGCCACGTGGCTGTACTTGGAGCCAATCTTTAGCTCTGAAGACATCATGGCGCAGATGCCTGAAGAAGGGCGCAAGTTTGGTATTGTGGACAGCTACTGGAAGGTAGAAGTTTATCTCATTGTATTTGTACAAAGTCAAAAATATACAGGGGCTGATCCAGGAATTTTTTAGGGGGGGGGGGGGGGGGTCCAGTTTCTGGAGTTTTGCGGAAATCTGGCCTAGGTTCCTGTAAAACTGGTTAGCGCAATCAAACCTATTTTAACGCGATTGAGTCTCCTCCCATAATTCCGCATAACATTACCATTTTTTGTACAGCTCCAAACATGTCCAGTATTGCAAGTTGGTCCAAATTGCCCGATATTGTGTTGATTTTAATTGTCAGAAATCTCGAACTGTGTGAACAAGCATCTGTTGACATCGTTTGTCTTTTTATACAGGATATTATGACCGAGTCTGTGAAGGATACGCAGGTCCTGGTAGCAACGGGACAACAAAACATGCTGGGAAGATTGAATGAGTCTAATCAGCTACTTGAGGAGATTCAAAAAGGACTGAATGCTTACTTGGAAAAGAAACAATTGTTCTTCCCTCGGTGAGTGGGGCTGGAATGTTATTTAAAAGTACGAAGACGTCTTATGATGATGATGTTATTGATGTTGCTGTTGATGATGACATTGATGATGGTGATGATGTCATTCGGTTGTTGATGATGATGATGATGACGACCAGATTAGGTTAGTGATGAAGCTGCTGGTTGTGATAGCGATGACAATGATGATAGTGATAACGGTAATTAAGATGATTACTATCAACAAATAAAAACATGCTATTGATGTTATCCCTGTAATCCACAGGTTCTTCTTCCTGTCCAATGACGAACTTCTCGAGATCTTGTCCGAGACAAAAGACCCTCTGCGCGTACAGCCTCATCTAAAGAAGTGCTTCGAGGGTATTGCACGATTAGAGTTTACTGAAGACCAGGAAATTGTTGGTATGGTTAGCGCTGAGAACGAGACTGTACCTTATCCAACTAAAATCATACCTGCCAAAGCAAAGGTAAGATGCGGTGTTTGGTATTGTAGTAGACCAGGAAATTGTTGGTATGGTTAGCGCTGAGATCGAGACTGTTCCTTATCCAACTAAAATCATACCTGCCAAAGCAAAGGTAAGATGCGGTGTTTTGGTATTGTAGTAGACCAGGAAATTGTTGGTATGGTTAGCGCTGAGATCGAGACTGTACCTTATCCAACTAAAATCATACCTGCCAAAGCAAAGGTAAGATGCGGTGTTTGGTATTGTAGTAGACCAGGAAATTGTTGGTATGGTTAGCGCTGAGATCGAGACTGTACCTTATCCAACTAAAATCATACCTGCCAAAGCAAAGGTAAGATGCGGTGTTTGGTATTGTAGTAGACCAGGAAATTGTTGGTATGGTTAGCGCTGAGATCGAGACTGTACCTTATCCAACTAAAATCATACCTGCCAAAGCAAAGGTAAGATGCGGTGTTTGGTATTGTAGTAGAGCTTGATACACTTACGCGCCTCGATACTTCTGAGAGCCACAGCTTGCTCAGTTATCATTACTGTCATGTGTTACCCTCTAAAATTAAAGTCAACTATTATTATTACAGTCGAAGAGTCGAACTACAATCTGAACGTTTCTCTCTCTCCACTAAAACATTGTTTTTCGTAATCTAGTCGGCCTCCATGTTTTTCTCCGTACGAAACTGTTCCTAGCAACGGCGATGCTCCTAGCAATCTGACGCGGATGGTCGAAAGGGTCTTAGAAGTTTCACTCCCCGTCATTTTATTTAGGCAGCCATATTTATTCAGTATTGATGAGCCCGCGCTATCTTATTGTGGAAAACCGCAAAAACGTCACCCAATTTACTGATGAGCCCGCGCGCGCATTAACTAAAAACTGCAAAACGCGTCATCACCACAGGCAGCCCAGTTTCTGCCGTGCTTACTTGGTGGAATCTGGTTTGACCACATATATGTAGAGCATGCGCAGTCAGCAACTACTAGATAACTTAGATTTGTTTTGCTCTAGGGTATGGTAGAGAAGTGGTTGATCCAAGTCGAGGAAATGATGATCACAAGTTTGCAGAAGGTGTCAGCTGAGGCGGTCGCTGCTTACGTCACGACACCACGTGGTAAATGGGTACAAGAGTGGCCTGGCCAGGTAAGTGGGTGTGGTCTATACGGGCCTTGTTATATTAACAAGGAATGATTTCGATGTATCTGAAATGATGATGATAATAATAAATAATAATAATAATGATGATGATGATAAATACTAATAATGATGAAGATGATGATGCCTATAATAAAGAATAATAATGGTGATGATAATGATGATAATAAATAATTAATAATAATGGTGATTATGATGATGCCTATAATAAAGAATAATAATGGTGATGATAATGATGATAATAAATAGTTAATAATAATGGTGATTATGATGATGCCTATAATAAAGAATAATAATGGTGATGATAATGATGATAATGGTGATAATAAATAATTAATAATAATGGTGATTATGATGATGCCTATAATAATGAGAATAATAATGGTGATGATAATGATGATAATAAATAATTAATAATAATGGTGATTATTATGATGCCTATATGGTGATAAAGAATAATAATGGTGATGATAATGATGATAATAAATAATTAATAATAATGGTGATTATTATGATGCCTATAATAAATAAGAATAATAATGGTGATGATGATGATGATAATAATAATGATGATAATAATAATAATAATGATGATGTGATTATGATGATGCCTATAATAATGGTGAAAGAATAATAATGGTGATGATAATGATGATAATAAATAATTAATAATAATGGTGATTATTATGATGCCTATAATAAAGAATAATAATGGTGATGATAATGATGATAATAAATAATAATAATAATGATGATGATGATAAATACTAATAATGATGAAGATGATGATGCCTATAATAAAGAATAATAATGGTGATGATAATACTAGAGGGTGAACAGCCAAAACTGGGCTTTTTCCGTTTTGTTAGATTTCCATTGTTTTCAAGTTACGTTGTACGAGTTCTTGACATGTTCAACATGTTTGTTGCGTTTAAGGTGGTTCTTGCTGTTAGTGGTATTTACTGGACAAAAGAGATGGCAGAAGCTATCACAGTTAAAGACGGACTTAAGGTTAGTGTGGCATAAAGCAATATTAGTGAGTTTAAGATTTGCAGAATCTACGACGGCGACGTCAACTGGAAGGACAAATAACTTCTGTTCGGAGTTTCATACCTTCATAGTTGGTATTCCCTGTGGATAAAGTAACCTCACAGGCTTAGGCTTGGACTAAATCTCTAATGTACGAAACCCCGAACAGAAGTTATTGACACTTCCGGTTGACGTCGCCGTCGTAGATTTTGCAAATCTTAAACTCCCTAATATCTTCACTGTCAATAATATAAGGAATAGCATTTGAATAGCTCTCTTTTATATATTGTAGGTTTACCTTGAGAAATCCAATGGTATGATCGACGAGATTGTAGCATTGGTACGAGGAAAGCTTGATGCAGGAGTAAGATTAACCCTTGGTGCTCTTACTGTAATCGATGTTCATGGTAAGCATTGTGCACAACCACTTACTGGGCGACCACTTACTGCCCGACCACTTACTGTGCGACCACTTACTGCCCGACCACTTACTGTCCGACCACTTACTGCCCAACCACTTACTGTGCCACCACATACTGCCCAACCACATACTGCCCAACCACTTACTGCCCACTTACCACGTACTGCCCAACTTACTGTGCACTTACTGCCCGACCACTTACTGCCCTGCAACCACTTACTGCCCAACCACGTACTGCCCAACCACTTACTGCCCAACCACTTACTGCACGACCACTTACTGCCTGACCACTTACTGTACGACCACTTACTGCCTGACCACTTACTGTACGACCACTTACTGCCCGACCACTTACTGTCCGACCACTTACTGCACTTACTGCACGACCACATACTGCCCAACCACTTACTGCCCCACCACGTACTGCCCTACCACGTACTGCCCAACCACTTACTGCCCAACCACTTACTGCCCAACCACTTACTGCCCAACCACTTACTGCCCAACCACTTACTGCCCGACCACTTACTGCCCAACCACTTACGTACTGCCCGACCACTTACTGCCCAATCACTTACTGCCCAACCACTTACTTACTGACGACCACTTACTGCCCAACCACTTACTATGCGACCACTTACTGCCCACCAGTTACTGCCACTTAACCACTTACTGCCCAACCACTTACTGCCGACCACTTACTGCCCGACCACTTACTGCCCGACCACTACTGCCCAACCACATACTGCCCAACCACTTACTGCCCAACCACTTACTGCCCAACCACTTACTGCCCAACCACTTACTGTGCGACCACTTACTGCCCAACCACTTACTGCACGACCACTTACTGCCCAACCACTTACTGCCCGACCACTTACTGCCCAACCACTTACTATGCGACCACTTACTGCCGACCACTTACTGCCCACTTACACGCCCGACCACTTACTGCCCGACCACTTACTGCCGACCACTTACTATGCGACCACTTACTGCCGACCAGTTACTGCCCAACCACTTACTGCCCAACCACTTACTGCCGACCACTTACTGCCCGACCACTTACTGCCCGACCACTTACTATGCGACCACTTACTGCCGACCACTTACTGCCCAACCACTTACTGCTGACCACTCGCCAAGAAAGTTGTGGCTGGAAAGTTTGCAATAGACAACATGAACATCAAACGTTTTTTCTGTATGGTGGATGACGTCTGGTTTTATTCGTTCACAGGGCGCGATGTCTGTCAAAAGATAAGCCACGACGGCATTCATAGTCTCAATGACTTCCAATGGCTCGCCCAACTACGTTACTACATGGAAGAAAAGAACATCATTGTGCGCATGATCACAACGGACATCAATTATGGCTATGAGTATCTAGGCAACAGTGGTAGACTGGTTATTACACCCTTAACTGATCGATGTTATAGGTAAATACGACGATTAATTGACCTTATTTCCATAAATTATGACTAAGTACTAGGCATCATTGGTAGACTGGTTATTACACCCTTAACTGATCGATGTTATAGGTAAATACGACGATTAATTGACCTTATTTCCATAAATTATGACTATGTACTAGGCATCATTGGTAGACTAGTAAGTTATTGCCCCCTTAACTGATCGATGTTATAGGTAAATACGACGATTAATTGACCTTATTTCCATAAATTATGACTAAGTACTAGGCATCATTGGTAGACTAGTAAGTTATTGCCCCCTTAACTGATCGATGTTATAGGTAAATACGACGATTTATTGACCTTATTTCCATAAATTATGACTAAGTACTAGGCATCATTGGTAGACTAGTAAGTTATTGCCCCCTTAACTGATCGATGTTATAGGTAAATACGACGATTAATTGACCTTATTTCCATAAATTATGACTAAGTACTAGGCATAGTATTATGGTAGACTAGTAAATACGATTGCCCCATTAACTGATCGATGTTATAGGTAAATACGACGATTTATTGACCTTATTTCCATAAATTATGACTAAGTACTAGGCATCATTGGTAGACTAGTAAGTTATTGCCCCCTTAACTGATCGATGTTATAGGTAAATACGACGATTATTGACCTTATTTCCATAAATTATGACTAAGTACTAGGCATCATTGGTAGACTAGTAAGTTATTGTCCCCTTAACTGATCGATGTTATAGGTAAATACGACGATTTATTGACCTTATTTCCATAAATTATGACTAAGTACTAGGCATCATTGGTGGACTGATCGATGCTACAGGTCATGCAATATGACACTTTGGTAGTTTAGTCGCTGATACATCTTTATTCATAGAACATTGATGGGAGCCATAAAGCTAAACCTGGGTGGTGCTCCTGAAGGACCTGCAGGGACTGGGAAGACTGAAACATGTAAAGACTTGGCTAAAGCTGTAGCGAAACAGGTGAGAATCCTCTCCTCCCTCCCCTCCCTCTTCTCCCTCCCCTCCCTTTCCCTCCCTCTCCACCCTTCCCTCCCTCTCCACCCTTCCTTCCCTATCCACCCTTCCCTTCCTTTATCTGTAATTCGTTTATCCCGACAGTGTGTCGTCTACAACTGTTCAGATGGACTTGACTTCAAAGCCATGGGCAAGTTCTTTAAAGGCCTTGCACAAGCAGGATCTTGGGCTTGCTTTGATGAGTTCAATAGAATTGAATTGGAGGTAATATATATTGACGTACAACCATACGCTCTCACTGACAGGAAGTAGACTGGGACGAGGAAGTAACTTTTACTTGCCACAGGCAACCCACATGATAAATAACCTTTATGTTTTACTTGTGTTGTTCAGGTGTTGTCTGTTGTAGCTCAGCAGATTGCAACCATTCAAAAAGCCATCGCCGCGAATAAGAAGAGGTTCTTGTTCGAAGGTACAGAGCTGGTACTCGATCCTACATGTACCATGTTCATTACTATGAATCCTGGCTACGCTGGAAGACAAGAGTTACCCGATAACCTGAAGGTATGAATGACATCGTTACATAGTCTTTTGGGATCCCTTTGCTTTATTTTGGCCGAGAGGGACTTGGTCCCGAGCAAAGCACGTTCCAGTCCCTCCCGGTCAATAGACGACAGGAAGCCCAGAGAGAAGAATAGACATAAATGCTTGCGGAGTAAATCCTGCGGTCATCTTGATGGTCATCAGTTTTTAGTTAGAATAACACCAAGGTACAATAAGTTAATGTGTTGCTATGGTTACCAGGTGTTGTTCCGAACTGTTGCTATGATGGTACCTGACTACGCGCTGATTAGTGAGATCTCACTGTATTCCATGGGATTCCTTAATGCAAGAAGGTTAGTTCCATTCGAAATCAGTGTCTTTTATTGGCTGGAGACAAATGGGAAAAACTAGAGTTACCTACCAAATATGGTCAAGGGCAGAACACGGCTTGGGTTTCCTGTGTTATTCTCGCTACTTTTGCATAGAAACTAAAGCACAGGAAATGTATGAAGACGTTAATATCAACCTCGACTTGGAACGATTGATTGTGATTACAGAACTGAACAGATGTATTGCTTTACAAATGCGTTCTGTTAATGGTTTCTATTTTTATTTTAATTTTAATTTTATTTATTTTATTTAAAATAAATAAATAAATGGTTTCTATTGATTTAGTTTATTTCTATCTATTTAGTTTGGCCCAGAAGATCGTTGCCACGTATACACTCTGCTCAGAACAGCTCTCGTCCCAGTCTCACTACGATTACGGAATGCGCGCAGTCAAGTCTGTGCTGACGGCTGCTGGAAACCTCAAGCTACGTTACCCCGAGGATGACGAGGGCGAACTCATGTTACGTGCTGTGTTAGAAGTCAACCTGGCTAAATTCTTGTCTCAAGTGAGTTGTTCCACCACTAACTCTTACAAACACTGTTGCAAATGTAGCTCTGAATTGTATGCAACGCCTTAGCAACCACCTAAAGCCATAGCAACGTGCACCACACCATAACAACGTGCACGACACCATAACAACGTGCACGACACCATAACAACGTGCGCGACACCATAACAACTTGTATGACACCATAACAACGTGCGCAACACCATAACAACTTGTATGACACCATAACAACGTGCGCAACACCATAACAACTTGTATGACACCATAACAACGTGCGCGACATCATAACAACGTGCGCGACACCATAACAACGTGCGCGACACCATAACAACTTGTATGACACCATAACAACGTGCGCGACACCATAACAACGTGCGCGACATGACCCATAACAACGTGCGCGATGACACCATACACATAACAACGTGCGCGACACGTGCGCGACACCATAACAACGTGCATAACAACTTGTATGACACCATAACAACGTGCGCGACATAACAACTTGTATAACAACAACGTGCGTGCGCGACACCATAACAACGTGCGCGACATGCGCGACACAACGTGCGCGACACCATAACAACTTGTAACAACGTGCGCACACCATAACAACTAACAATAACAACGTGTATGACACCATAACAACGTGCGCGACACCATAACAACTTGTATGACACCATAACAACGTGCGCGACACCATAACAACGTGCGCGACACCATAACAACGTGCGCGACACCATAACAACTTGTATGACACCATAACAACGTGCGCGACAACATAACAACGTGCGCGACACCATAACAACGTGCGCGACACCATAACAACTTGTATGACACCATAACAACGTTCGCGACAACATAACAACGTGCGCGACACCATAACAACGTGCGCGACACCATAACAACGTGCGCGACAACTTAACAACGCGCGCGACACCATAACAACGCGCGCGACAAGACGACTTACCAACGCGCGCGACACCACAACAGCCACCTCGGGACGTGCGGGGAGGTTTCAATAACAATAAATGGGCTGGTTCGTGGCCCAGACGAAGAACCCTGGCCATCACAGAGTCAGGTGGTCGTTGGTGGCCATTAGTAGAGGTTCGGAAATCTACGCCGGCACTTCTGTTTTCACGTCGTAGATTGCCGTCAACGTTCGTTTTGAGCCGTTATTCGTCAGTGCGCGTGCTGTCGTCCTCACGTTCCCGTGCGTATGGTCCCTAATTATGGTGTTGTGTGTTGTCAGGACGTCCCACTATTCCAGGGTATTATATCTGATCTGTTCCCTGGGACTGCATGGCCCAACCCTGACTATGGCGTTCTCATGGACTCCCTGAGAGACAATTGTAAGCTCCGTAACTTACAGGCCACTGATTGGTGCATGAAGAAAATCATCCAGGTAACTAGACCATGTCTTAATCATGGCAGTAAGATTGTATTTCCTAGTGCGTCTATAGAGTCGTGCAGTGACGATACCGTATCGTATCCAAGCATTCTGATTGGTTGACCAATGATTTTGCGCGCTGTGATTGGTTGAATAGATGTCTAATCGATTCTGTACCGTGACAGTAACTCCGCGCCATAGGTTTCCCACTCATACGAACACGACTCTATGACCTACCACAGGGAGCCCAATACGCGCACGGTGTGACACAGGAAGACCACCAGAAAAGATGCGCACTTTCAATTTGTTACTTTCACAGTAGACTCAGAAGAAATAGTTTGTCTGCCTGTGGACTGACTGACGCACTGTTTTATAATGATTAGGTTTATGAGATGATGATAGTACGTCATGGGTTTATGATCGTTGGTGACCCAATGGGTGGTAAAACAATGGCTTATAAGGTAAGCTCACACACTAAGTCCTTAGTTTCCTGGTTCACACATTCATTTAATGTATCATTTGTTTTTGTCAGATATTAGCACAATCAATGACTGATCTCCAGAAAGCTGGATATCCTCATCAAAAGGTAATATTGGATAACTGTTCATATATGTATTCCCTGTACAATCGACTACCACAGGAAGCCCAATCGATTCTAAAACACTGTGTCTGGGTTTCCTGTGGTAAGACTAAATGAGCAGTCGACTATAGACAGGAAGCCCAAATACCGTATTCGTAAAACACTGTTCTGATTGGTTGGTAAATGATTTTGCGTCGACTGTGACAGGTTGCCCATAGATGGGTGTCTGATCGATTTCCTGTGGTAAGACTAAATGAGCAGTCGACTACCACAGGAAGCCCAAACGATTCTAAAACACTGTGTCTGGGTTTCCTGTGGTAAGACTAAATGAGCAGTCGACTACCACAGGAAGCCCAAACGATTCTAAAACACTGTGTCTGGGTTTCCTGTGGTAAGACTAAATGAGCAGTCGACTACCACAGGAAGCCCAAACGATTCTAAAACACTTTGTCTGGGTTTCCTGTGGTAAGACTGAACTGTGCAATCTGACAAAGTAAACCCAATTAGCATTTTAAAAGACCAATTTTAAAACGTTTGCACGTTATAGAAGACTGAACTGAACTTTAATATGTCTGGGTTTCCTGTGGTAAGACTAAATGAGCAGTCGACTACCACAGGAAGCCCATCGAATGGTTTTATTAATCTACACTGCTCTGTGTTAGGTTATTTATAAGATCATCAACCCTAAGTCTATCACAATGGGTCAGTTATACGGAAGCTTCGACCCTACATCACATGAATGGTCAGATGGTGTGTTAGCCAACTCGTTCAGAGAACAAGCATCGTCTACGACAGATGATCGTAAATGGCTCATATTTGATGGTCCTGTAGATGCTGTGTGGATCGAGAACATGAACACTGTACTGGATGATAATAAAAAGGTAGTAACTTGATTAGCATCGGCATCATCATCATCATCATCATCAACAACACTGAACATTATCATCATCATCATCATCATCATCATCATCTAACAGTAAACATTATCATCATCATCATCATCATCAAATAATACTGAACACATCATCATCATCATGTGGTAACACTGAACATTATCATCATCATCACAGGAACCCAACACTGAAAACATTATCATCATCATCATCAACAACACTGAACATTATCATCATCATCATCAACAACACTGAACATTATCATCATCATCATCAACAACACTGAACATTATCATCATCATCATCAACAACAATATGTCAGGGTTTCATGTGGTAAGACTAACAATTAACACTGAACATTATGATAGCCCATCGAATGGTTTTATTATGATCATCAACACTGCATCTGTGTTAGGTTATTTATAAGATCATCATCATAAGTCATCAACAATGGGTCAGTTATATCACGGAAGCTTCGACCCTGACATCAACTAATCAATTTCAGATGGTGTGTGTTAGCCACTCGTTCAGATGAGTGGAGCATCGTCTACGACAGATGATCGTAAATGGCTCATATTTGATGGTCCTGTAGATGCTGTGTGGATCGAGAACATGAACACTGTACTGGATGATATACATGGAGCCCAGTAACTTGATTAGCATCGGCATCATCATCATATATCATCAAAAAACACTGAACATTATCATCATCATCATCATCATCATCATATATGATCATCATCATCATCGTCATCATCAATAACACTGAACATTATCATCATCATCATCATCAACAACACTGAAACATATATCATCATCATCAACAACAACAACACTGAACATTATCATCATCATCATCATCATCAACAACACTGAACATTATCATCATCATCATCAACAACACTGAACATTATCATCATCATCATCAACAACACTGAACATTATCATCATCATCAACAACAACACTGAACATTATCATCATCATCAACAACATCATCAGCAGCAGCAGCAGCAACATCATCAACAACAGCATCATTAGCAGCTACAATTAACACTGAACATTATGATAGTCGCTATCGTCGTCATAATTTCATTATGACACAACAAGCATTATGATTGCTAACAATCGCCACTTATCATCACCATCATAGTCATCAACAGCAAAGATGACAATCACGTCATCATTACCATACTGACCAATAACTAATCAATTTCCATGTTATTTGTTGGTCTAGCTTTGTCTGATGAGTGGAGAGATTATCCAGATGAGCAACAAACAAAGTCTGATCTTTGAACCAGCTGACTTAGAGCAGGCCTCCCCTGCTACTGTTAGTCGATGTGGTATGATTTACATGGAGCCCGCGCAGGTATGTTAGTCGATATGTATATATATCCAAAAGGTCTTGAAAGCAGAAGCGTTATTATAATTGAAAATGATATATGATATATATAATACTGTACTTTTATTCTAGATGGGTTGGAGACCTTCCATGGAATCGTACATGAGCACACTTCCTGCAACGCTTACCAAAGAACACAAGGATGTCATTCGATTACTGTTTGATTGGCTCGTTCAACCATGTCTAAGTAAGTATGCATCAATAGGTTTAAGTCTGTAACACAAGGATGTCATTCGATTACTGTTTGATTGGCTCGTTCAACCATGTCTAAGTAAGTATGCATCAATAGGTTTAAGTCTGTAACACAAGGATGTCATTCGATTACTGTTTGATTGGCTCGTTCAACCATGTCTCAGTAAGTATGCATCAATAGGTTTAAGTCTGTAACACAAGGATGTCATTCGATTACTGTTTGATTGGCTCGTTCAACCATGTCTAAGTAAGTATGCATCAATAGGTTTAAGTCTGTAACACAAGGATGTCATTCGATTACTGTTTGATGGCTCGTTCAACCATGTCTAAGTAAGTATGCATCAATAGGTTTAAGTCTGTAACACAAGGATGTCATTCGATTACTGTTTGATTGGCTCGTTCAACCATGTCTCAAGTAAGTATGCATCAATAGGTTTAAGTCTGTAACACAAGGATGTCATTCGATTACTGTTTGATTGGCTCGTTCAACCATGTCTCAGTAAGTATGCATCAATAGGTTTAAGTCTGTAACACAAGGATGTCATTCGATTACTGTTTGATTGGCTCGTTCAACCATGTCTAAGTAAGTATGCATCAATAGGTTTAAGTCTGTAACACAAGGATGTCATTCGATTACTGTTTGATTGGCTCGTTCAACCATGTCTCAGTAAGTATCATGCATCAATAGGTTTAAGTCTGTAACACAAGGATGTCATTCGATTACTGTTTGATTGGCTCGTTCAACCATGTCTAAGTAGTAAGTATGCATCAATAGTTTGAAGTCTGTAACACAAGGATGTCATTCGATTACTGTTTGATTGGCTCGTTCAACCATGTCTAAGTAAGTATGCATCAATAGGTTTAAGTCTGTAACACAAGGATGTCATTCGATTACTGTTTGATTGGCTCGTTCAACCATCTCTAAGTAAGTATGCATCAATAGGTTTAAGTCTGTAGCCTAATTTGCAATGGTCTCGCGTGATGCTATGGGGCAGCTGTCAGGAAATCATGCTATGGTGTCTGCAGATGACGGCACATACCATCTCTACGTGAATGAGGATCAAGTAGAACTCCAAGGGATCCAAATCCAAGGGATCCAAATCCAAGGGATCCAAATCCAAGGGATCCAAATCCAAGGGATCCAAACCCAAGGGATCCAAACCCAAGAGGTCCAAATCCAAGAGGTCCAAATCCAAGGGATCCAAATCCAAGGGATCCAAACCCAAGGGATCCAAATCCAAGAGGTCCAAAGGTATAAGTGGTATCAAGGGGTCCAACTCCAAGGGATCCAAACCCAAATCCAAGGGGTCCAAAATCCAAGGGGCCCAAAATCCAAGAGGTCCAAAATCCAAGAGGTCCAAATCTAAGGGATCCAAATCCAAGGGGTACAAGTCCAAGGGGTACAAGTCCAAGGGGTACAAATCCAAGGGTACACAATTCTGTTCGATATAGTGGCAATTTCGAGCTGTGAGATTCTACTGCAATCTCAACGTTAGATGCCCTATTCTTCTCTCTGCGCATGCGCGCGAGAATAGGGAATAAACTCGACAACGTTCGTCTAATTCTATTGTTCATGATGTTCAGATTATATCCGCCATGATTGCAAGTTCTTCATCACGTCGTCTGACATGCACGTTGATAATAATAGTACAACTCGTTCCACAGACGACTATATAGTGGTACATGTATAGTGGTACTGTTCAAACTATGGCGCATATGGATGAACTAAACACACAGGACCATGCAGAGGGCGCTGACCGCATGTCATCTGGACAGGTACTTTAAATAAGGGGCATTTGATAATAATATTTTTCTTGTACAAGTAAACTATATTGCAAGTATAGAGGTGACAGAAGCGGTATAAATACTCTACTAAACACCACGTGATATATAAGTTGCTCTTGTGCAAGATAACGACCATATATTGTATGGCGCATTGGTACAGAGTTGTTTAACTAATATAAGAAACACCACGTTGATAATAATATTCTCTTGTGCAAGATAAAGACTATATTGCATATATAGTGGTACAGAGTTGTTTAACGAAGTCACGGTCACCACGTTGACGGAATCGAAGACTTCTATTCAACCAATCACATAATAATATTTTCTTGCGCAAAACAGATTGCTCAACCAATCACCACGTTGAATGCTTGTGAACGACTATACACATGTATAGGCCACAGAGTACGGTACCGTAACTCAACAAACACCACGTTGATACGATTTTCTTGTGCAAGATAACGACTATATTGCATGTATAGTGGTACAGAGTTGTTTAACTCAACTAAACACCACGTTGATAATAATATTTTCTTGTGCAAGATAACGACTATATTGCATGTATAGTGGTACAGAGTTGTTTAACTAAACTAAACACCACGTTGATAATAATATTTTCTTGTGCAAGATAACGACTATATTGCATGTATAGTGGTACAGAGTTGTTTAACTAACTCAACTAAACACCACGTTGATAATAATATTTTCTTGTGCAAGATAACGACTATATTGCATGTATAGTGGTACAGAGTTGTTTAACTAACTCAACTAAACACCACGTTGATAATAATATTTTCTTGTGCAAGATAACGACTATATTGCATGTATAGTGGTACAGAGTTGTTTAACTAAACTAAACACCACGTTGATAATAATATTTTCTTGTGCAAGATAACGACTATATTGCATGTATAGTGGTACAGAGTTGTTTAACTAAACTCAACTAAACACCACGTTGATAATAATATTTTCTTGTGCAAGATAACGACTATATTGCATGTATAGTGGTACAGAGTTGTTTAACTAACTAACTCACTAAACACCACGTTGATAATAATATTTTCTTGTGCAAGATAACGACTATATTGCATGTATAGTGGTACAGAGTTGTTTAACTAACTCAACTAAACACCACGTTGATAATAATATTTTCTTGTGCAAGATAACGACTATATTGCATGTATAGTGGTACAGAGTTGTTTAACTAACTCAACTAAACACCACGTTGATAATAATATTTTCTTGTGCAAGATAACGACTATATTGCATGTATAGTGGTACAGAGTTGTTTAACTAACTCAACTAAACACCACGTTGATAATAATATTTTCTTGTGCAAGATAACGACTATATTGCATGTATAGTGGTACAGAGTTGTTTAACTAACTCAACTAAACACCACGTTGATAATAATATTTTCTTGTGCAAGATAAGATAACGACTATATGCATGTATAGTGGTACAGAGTTGTTTAACTAACTCAACTAAACACCACGTTGATAATAATATTTTCTTGTGCAAGATAACGACTATATTGCATGTATAGTGGTACAGAGTTGTTTAACTAACTCAACTAAACACCACGTTGATAATAATATTTTCTTGTGCAAGATAACGACTATATTGCATGTATAGTGGTACAGAGTTGTTTAACTAACTCAACTAAACACACCACGTTGATAATAATATTTTCTTGTGCAAGATAACGACTATATTGCATGTATAGTGGTACAGAGTTGTTTAACTAACTCAACTAAACACCACGTTGATAATAATATTTTCTTGTGCAAGATAACGACTATATTGCATGTATAGTGGTACAGAGTTGTTTAACTAACTAACTCAAACTAAACACCACGTTGATAATAATATTTTCTTGTGCAAGATAACGACTATATTGCATGTATAGTGGTACAGAGTTGTTTAACTAACTCAACTAAACACCACGTTGATAATAATATTTTCTTGTGCAAGATAACGACTATATTGCATGTATAGTGGTACAGAGTTGTTTAACTAACTATACTAAACACCACGTTGATAATAATATTTTCTTGTGCAAGATAACGACTATATTGCATGTATAGTGGTACAGAGTTGTTTAACTCTCAACTAAACACCACGTTGATAATAATATTTTCTTGTGCAAGATAACGACTATATTGCATGTATAGTGGTACAGAGTTGTTTAACTAACTCAACTAAACACCACGTTGATAATAATATTTTCTTGTGCAAGATAACGACTATATTGCATGTATAGTGGTACAGAGTTGTTTAACTAACTCAACTAAACACCACGTTGATAATAATATTTTCTTGTGTGCAAGATAACGACTATATTGCATGTATAGTGGTACAGAGTTGTTTAACTAAACTAAACACCACGTTGATAATAATATTTTCTTGTGCAAGATAACGACTATATTGCATGTATAGTGGGTACAGAGTTGTTTAACTAAACTAAACACCACGTTGATAATAATATTTTCTTGTGCAAGATAACGACTATATTGCATGTATAGTGGTACAGAGTTGTTTAACTAACTCAACTAAACACCACGTTGATAATAATATTTTCTTGTGCAAGATAACGACTATATTGCATGTATAGTGGTACAGAGTTGTTTAACTAACTCAACTAAACACCACGTTGATAATAATATTTTCTTGTGCAAGATAACGACTATATTGCATGTATAGTGGTACAGAGTTGTTTAACTCAACTAAACACCACCACGTTGATAATAATATTTTCTTGTGCAAGATAACGACTATATTGCATGTATAGTGGTACAGAGTTGTTTAACTAAAACTAAACACCACGTTGATAATAATATTTTCTTGTGCAAGATAACGACTATATTGCATGTATAGTGGTACAGAGTTGTTTAACTAACTCAACTAAACACCACGTTGATAATAATATTTTCTTGTGCAAGATAACGACTATATTGCATGTATAGTGGTACAGAGTTGTTTAACTAACTCAACTAAACACCACGTTGATAATAATATTTTCTTGTGCAAGATAACAAGACTATATTGCATGTATAGTGGTACAGAGTTGTTTAACTAACTCAACTAAACACCACGTTGATAATAATATTTTCTTGTGCAAGATAACGACTATATTGCATGTATAGTGGTACAGAGTTGTTTAACTAAACTAAACACCACGTTGATAATAATATTTTCTTGTGCAAGATAACGACTATATTGCATGTATAGTGGTACAGAGTTGTTTAACTAACTCAACTAAACACCACGTTGATAATAATATTTTCTTGTGCAAGATAACGACTATATTGCATGTATAGTGGTACAGAGTTGTTTAACTAACTCAACTAAACACCACGTTGATAATAATATTTTCTTGTGCAAGATAACGACTATATTGCATGTATAGTGGTACAGAGTTGTTTAACTAACTCAACTAAACACCACGTTGATAATAATATTTTCTTGTGCAAGATAACGACTATATTGCATGTATAGTGGTACAGAGTTGTTTAACTCACTCACTAAACACCACGTTGATAATAATATTTTCTTGTGCAAGATAACGACTATATTGCATGTATAGTGGTACAGAGTTGTTTAACTAAAACTAAACACCACGTTGATAATAATATTTTCTTGTGCAAGATAACGACTATATTGCATGTATAGTGGTACAGAGTTGTTTAACTAAACTAAACACCACGTTGATAATAATATTTTCTTGTGCAAGATAACGACTATATTGCATGTATAGTGGTACAGAGTTGTTTAACTAACTCAACTAAACACCACGTTGATAATAATATTTTCTTGTGCAAGATAACGACTATATTGCATGTATAGTGGTACAGAGTTGTTTAACTAACTCAACTAAACACCACGTTGATAATAATATTTTCTTGTGCAAGATAACGACTATATTGCATGTATAGTGGTACAGAGTTGTTTAACTAACTCAACTAAACACCACGTTGATAATAATATTTTCTTGTGCAAGATAACGACTATATTGCATGTATAGTGGTACAGAGTTGTTTAACTAACTCAACTAAAACACCACGTTGATAATAATATTTTCTTGTGCAAGATAACGACTATATTGCATGTATAGTGGTACAGAGTTGTTTAACTAAACTAAACACCACGTTGATAATAATATTTTCTTGTGCAAGATAACGACTATATTGCATGTATAGTGGTACAGAGTTGTTTAACTAACTCAACTAAACACCCGTTGATAATAATATTTTCTTGTGCAAGATAACGACTATATTGCATGTATAGTGGTACAGAGTTGTTTAACTAACTCAACTAAACACCACGTTGATAATAATATTTTCTTGTGCAAGATAACGACTATATTGCATGTATAGTGGTACAGAGTTGTTTAACTAACTCAACTAAACACCACGTTGATAATAATATTTTCTTGTGCAAGATAACGACTATATTGCATGTATAGTGGTACAGAGTTGTTTAACTAAACTAAACACCACGTTGATAATAATATTTTCTTGTGCAAGATAACGACTATATTGCATGTATAGTGGTACAGAGTTGTTTAACTAAACTAAACACCACGTTGATAATAATATTTTCTTGTGCAAGATAACGACTATATTGCATGTATAGTGGTACAGAGTTTGTTTAACTAAACTAAACACCACGTTGATAATAATATTTTCTTGTGCAAGATAACGACTATATTGCATGTATAGTGGTACAGAGTTGTTTAACTAACTCAACTAAACACCACGTTGATAATAATATTTTCTTGTGCAAGATAACGACTATATTGCATGTATAGTGGTACAGAGTTGTTTAACTAACTCAACTAAACACCACGTTGATAATAATATTTTCTTGTGCAAGATAACGACTATATTGCATGTATAGTGGTACAGAGTTGTTTAACTAAAACTAAACACCACGTTGATAATAATATTTTCTTGTGCAAGATAACGACTATATTGCATGTATAGTGGTACAGAGTTGTTTAACTAACTCAACTAAACACCACGTTGATAATAATATTTTCTTGTGCAAGATAACGACTATATTGCATGTATAGTGGTACAGAGTTGTTTAACTAAACTAAACTAAACACCACGTTGATAATAATATTTTCTTGTGCAAGATAACGACTATATTGCATATATAGTGGTACAGAGTTGTTTAACTAACTCAACTAAACACCACGTTGATAATAATATTTTCTTGTGCAAGATAACGACTATATTGCATGTATAGTGGTACAGAGTTGTTTAACTAACTCAACTAAACACCACGTTGATAATAATATTTTCTTGTGCAAGATAACGACTATATTGCATGTATAGTGGTACAGAGTTGTTTAACTAAACTAAACACCACGTTGATAATAATATTTTCTTGTGCAAGATAACGACTATATTGCATGTATAGTGGTACAGAGTTGTTTAACTAACTCAACTAAACACCACGTTGATAATAATATTTTCTTGTGCAAGATAACGACTATATTGCATGTATAGTGGTACAGAGTGTTTAACTCAACTAAACACCACGTTGATAATAATATTTTCTTGTGCAAGATAACGACTATATTGCATGTATAGTGGTACAGAGTTGTTTAACTAACTCAACTAAACACCACGTTGATAATAAAATTTTCTTGTGCAAGATAACGACTATATTGCATGTATAGTGGTACAGAGTTGTTTAACTAACTCAACTAAACACCACGTTGATAATAATATTTTCTTGTGCAAGATAACGACTATATTGCATGTATAGTGGTACAGAGTTGTTTAACTCAACTAAACACCACGTTGATAATAATATTTTCTTGTGCAAGATAACGACTATATTGCATGTATAGTGGTACAGAGTTGTTTAACTAACTCAACTAAACACCACGTTGATAATAATATTTTCTTGTGCAAGATAACGACTATATTGCATGTATAGTGGTACAGAGTTGTTTAACTAACTCAACTAAACACCACGTTGATAATAATATTTTCTTGTGCAAGATAACGACTATATTGCATGTATAGTGGTACAGAGTTGTTTAACTAACTCAACTAAACACCACGTTGATAATAATATTTTCTTGTGCAAGATAACGACTATATTGCATATATAGTGGTACAGAGTTGTTTAACTAACTCAACTAAACACCACGTTGATAATAATATTTTCTTGTGCAAGATAACGACTATATTGCATGTATAGTGGTGCAGAGTTGTTTAAACTAACTCAACTAAACACCACGTTGATAATAATATTTTCTTGTGCAAGATAACGACTATATTGCATGTATAGTGGTACAGAGTTGTTTAACTCAACTAAACACCACGTTGATAATAATATTTTCTTGTGCAAGATAACGACTATATTGCATGTATAGTGGTACAGAGTTGTTTAACTAACTCAACTAAACACCACGTTGATAATAATATTTTCTTGTGCAAGATAACGACTATATTGCATGTATAGTGGTACAGAGTTGTTTAACTAACTCAACTAAACACCACGTTGATAATAATATTTTCTTGTGCAAGATAACGACTATATTGCATGTATAGTGGTACAGAGTTGTTTAACTAAACTAAACACCACGTTGATAATAATATTTTCTTGTGCAAGATAACGACTATATTGCATGTATAGTGGTACAGAGTTGTTTAACTCAACTAAACACCACGTTGATAATAATATTTTCTTGTGCAAGATAACGAACTGGCTTCAAGGTCTGTTTATCTTCTCGCTGGTTTGGACTGTTGGTGGTACTCTTAATGGCGACAGTCGCAAGAAGTTTGACACGTTCTTCAGGCTCTTGATCAGTGGTACTGATAAGGATCATCCTAAGCCTAAAGATATCAAAATGAGCAAGGTAAGGTACACTCTTTGTCTGTCTGTCACAAACTCCAATTGAGCCGTTTTGGAGTCCGTATCTCTAATGCATTTTATAAAGGAACAGCTTGTTGCTATTGGCCTTCCTATAGTCCCGCATATGCAAGCTAAGTCAGGAGACCGAATAATAAACAATATTTATACCTTGAAATTGCTTACGCATGTGGGATTCTAAAAGGTTGCGGAAACCTCAGGGAAGGAATATTGTAACCTAGCCTTCATACACCTCCACCCATCTCAACCTTTTTCATGCAGTTTTCGACCATGTAAGTCGCATGTAAGTCACATGTCAGTCATACGTAAGTCGCATGTAAGTCGCACGTAAGTCGCACGTAAGTCGCACGTAAGTCACATGTAAGTCATACGTAAGTCGCACGTAAGTCGCACGTAAGTCGCATGTAAGTCGCACGAAAGTCGCACGAAAGTCGCACGAAAGTCGCACGAAAGTCGCACGAAAGTCGCACGTAAGTCATATGTAAGTCGCACGTCGCACGTAAGTCGCATGAAAGTCGAAAGGAAGTCGCACGTAAGTCGCATGTAAGTTGCATGTGAGTCGCATGTGAGTCGCATGTAAGTCACATGTAAGTCGCATGAAAGTCGCATGTAAGTCGCATGTATGTCACATGTGAGTCGCATGTAACTTGCATGTAAGTCAATGATTTACGATGTTTACTATTTTCAGCAAAACGTATTCCCTGACCGAGGTACCGTGTACGATTACTACTTTGTCAAACAAGCCAATGGTTTATGGAATAATTGGATGGAATTATCCAACAAGAAAGCTGTTATACCTAAGGACGCAAAGGTACTTGTAACGTTGAAAAATTTAGCATCCTGCGTCGCGTGCCGTGCCCTGTCGTGTCTATGTTGTGCTGTTCCACATTCGTCTTGTGCCATGGCCGCGAAGTGTCCGTGTCATGTCCGTGTCGCATCCCTGTAGTGTCCGTGTCGCATCCGTGTAGTGTCCGTGTTGCATCCGTGTCTTGTCCGTGTCGCATCCGTGTAGTGTCCGTGTCGCATCCGTGTAGTGTCCGTGTCGCATCCGTGTAGTGTCCGTGTCGCATCCGTGTAGTGTCCGTGTTGCATCCGTGTAGTGTCCGTGTCGCATCCGTGTAGTGTCCGTGTTGCATCCGTGTAGTGTCCGTGTCGCATCCGTGTAGTGTCCGTGTCGCATCCGTGTAGTGTCCGTGTTGCATCCGTGTAGTGTCCGTGTCGCATCCGTGTAGTGTCCCTGTCGCATCCGTGGAGTGTCCGTGTCGCATCCGTGTGGTGTCCGTGTTGCATCCGTGTAGTGTCCGTGTCGCATCCGTGTAGTGTCCGTGTCGCATCCGTGTAGTGTCCGTGTCGCATCCGTGTAGTGTCCGTGTCGCATCCGTGTAGTGTCCGTGTCGCATCCGTGTAGTGTCCGTGTTGCATCCGTGTTTTGTCCGTGTCGCATCCGTGTAGTGTCCGTGTCGCATCCGTGTAGTGTCCGTGTCGCATCCGTGTAGTGTCCGTGTTGCATCCGTGTCTTGTCCGTGTCGCATCCGTGTAGTGTCCGTGTCGCATCCGTGTAGTGTCCGTGTCGCATCCGTGTAGTGTCCGTGTCGCATCCGTGTAGTGTCCCTGTCGCATCCGTGTAGTGTCCGTGTCGCATCCGTGTAGTGTCCGTGTCGCATCCGTGTAGTGTCCGTGTCGCATCCGTGTAGTGTCCGTGTCGCATCCGTGTAGTGTCCGTGTCGCATCCGTGTAGTGTCCGTGTCGCATCCGTGCAGTGTCCGTGTTGCATCCGTGTAGTGTCCGTGTTGCATCCGTGTAGTGTCCGTGTCGCATCCGTGTAGTGTCCGTGTTGCATCCGTGTCTTGTCCGTGTCATTTTCGTCTCGTATCCGTCCGGGATTTGCGTTCAAATCCCGACATACCAACATGACGAATGTTTGTTTGTTCAGGTGAGCGAGATAACCATCGAGACAGACGACACAACACGGCAGAATTTCTTCTTGAGAACGTTCTTGCCCCACGAGGTTCCACTCCTCTTTGTCGGTCCTACTGGCACTGGAAAGTCTGCCATCACCAACAATTTCTTAGTGAACTTACCCAGAGAAAGGTAAGTGAAAGTTTGTCTAACGTTAAGACAATTCTACTGATTAGAACGTCTGTCAGGGTGTCTAACCCCTCCCTCGGCCAGTACTCCATGTTAGCCGCAGTTACAAATGACTAGTAGTCCACGCTAATCTACAGAAGGGGAGTCCACGATGCCCCTCTAACCCCTCCCTCGGCCAGTACTCCATGTTAGCCGCAGTTACAAATACTTGTAGTTAACGCTAATCTACAGAAGGGGAGTCCACGATGCCCCTCTAACTCCTCCCTCGATAAGTACTCCATGTTAGCCGCAGTTACAAATACTTGTAGTTAACGCTAATCTACTGCTATCCAATGAATAAAAAAAACACAATGTTTGTATTCTAGATATCTACCCGTCAATATCAACTTTTCTGCCCGTACTACAGCTGGAATGACTCAGGACATTATCATGAGCAAACTAGACAGGTACAGGACATTATCATGAGCAAACTAGACAGATACAGGACATTATCATGGGCAGACTAGACAGATACAGGACATTATCATGGGCAAACTAGACAGGTACAGGACATTATCATGAGCAAACTAGACAGATACAGGACATTATCATGAGCAAACTAGACAGGTACAGGACATTATCATGAGCAAACTAGACAGATACAGGACATTATCATGGGCAGACTAGACAGATACAGGACATTATCATGGGCAAACTAGACAGGTACAGGACATTATCATGAGCAAACTAGACAGATACAGGACATTATCATGGGCAGACTAGACAGATACAGGACATTATCATGAGCAAACTAGACAGGTACAGGACATTATCATGAGCAAACTAGACAGGTACAGGACATTATCATGAGCAAACTAGACAGATACAGGACATTACCATGGGCAAACTAGACAGGTACAGGACATTATCATGGGCAAACTAGACAGATACAGGACATTATCATGTGCAAACTAGACAGGTACAGGACATTATCATGTGCAAACTAGACAGGTACAGGACATTATCATGGGCAAACTAGACAGGTTTAGGACATTATCATGAGCAAACTAGACAGGTACAGGACATTATCATGAGCAAACTAGACAGATACAGGACATTATCATGAGCAAACTAGACAGATACAGGACATTATCATGGGCAAACTAGACAGGTACAGGACATTATCATGAGCAAACTAGACAGGTACAGGACATTATCATGAGCAAACTAGACAGATACAGGACATTATCATGTGCAAACTAGACAGGTACAGGACATTATCATGTGCAAACTAGACAGGTACAGGACACTATCATGGGCAAACTAGACAGGTTTAGGACATTATCATGAGCAAACTAGACAGGTACAGGACATTATCATGAGCAAACTAGACAGATACAGGACATTATCATGAGCAAACTAGACAGATACAGGACATTATCATGGGCAAACTAGACAGGTACAGGACATTATCATGGGCAAACTAGACAGGTACAGGACATTACCATGGGCAGACTAGACAGATACAGGACATTATCATCATGGGCAAACTAGACAGGTACAGGACATTATCATGGGCAAACTAGACAGGTACAGGACATTATCATGTGCAAACTAGACAGGTACAGGACATTATCATGTGCAAACTAGACAGGTACAGGACATTATCATGAGAAAACTAGACAGGTACAGAACATTATCATGAGCAAACTAGACAGGTACAGGACATTATCATGTGCAAACTAGACAGGTACAGGACATTACCATGGGCAAACTAGACAGGTACAGGACATTACCATGGGCAGACTAGACAGATACAGGACATTATCATGGGCAAACTAGACAGGTACAGGACATTATCATGGGCAAACTAGACAGGTACAGGACATTATCATGGGCAAACTAGACAGGTACAGGACATTATCATGGGCAAACTAGACAGATACAGGACATTACCATGGGCAGACTAGACAGGTACAGGACATTATCATGTGCAAACTAGACAGGTACAGGACATTATCATGGGCAAACTAGACAGGTACAGGACATTTTACCATGGGCAGACTAGACAGATACAGGACATTATCATGGGCAAACTAGACAGGTACAGGACATTATCATGGGCAAACTAGACAGGTACAGGACATTATCATGGGCAAACTAGACAGATACAGGACATTACCATGGGCAGACTAGACAGATACAGGACATTATCATGTGCAAACTAGACAGGTACAGGACATTATCATGGGCAAACTAGACAGGTACAGGACATTATCATGGGCAAACTAGACAGGTACAGGACATTATCATGGGCAAACTAGACAGATACAGGACATTACCATGGGCAGACTAGACAGATACAGGACATTATCATGGGCAAACTAGACAGGTACAGGACATTATCATGGGCAAACTAGACAGGTACAGGACATTATCATGGGCAAACTAGACAGATACAGGACATTACCATGGGCAGACTAGACAGATACAGGACATTATCATGTGCAAACTAGACAGGTACAGGACATTATCATGGGCAAACTAGACAGGTACAGGACATTATCATGGGCAAACTAGACAGGTACAGGACATTATCATGGGCAAACTAGACAGATACAGGACATTATCATGAGCAAACTAGACAGGTACAGGACATTATCATGAGCAAACTAGACAGATACAGGACATTATCATGGGCAAACTAGACAGGTACAGGACATTATCATGGGCAAACTAGACAGATACAGGACATTATCATGGGCAAACTAGACAGGTACAGGACTAACTAACTAGACAGGCACTAAGCGCAGTCGTGTACGGCGGGATATGTTACAGATGGCATGGTGAACACTCGTTAACTTTGTATCGTACTCTCGATTGACAGCCACTGAACTATAGTACCATTCCCCTCTGCAATGTATAACCAGTAGTTTATATTTGTAGGCGACGTAAGGGCGTGTACGGTCCTCCGCCTGGCAAGAAATGCGTAGTGTTTGTAGATGACCTCAACATGCCTGCTAAAGAGAAGTACGGCGCACAACCACCTATTGAACTCATGAGACAGGTATGATACACACTTACAGCAATAGTCTTATATGGGCTTCCTGTGGCAGAGGAAGACTGAGAACAATCGTCCTCACTTTCCACAGGGTGACCAAGACACATTATTTACTAATTTGTTTTGTTTTTGTAGTGGATCGACCATCGCCATTGGTACGATCTCAAAGATACATCGAAACTAGAATTGTTGGATTTAGTAAGTACAGTATTATCGACTATTAACCCTCTCTATAACGTACCGAAGCGGATATTACATATAATTGTAAATAGGAATTTATTACTACCATCTATTGTGTTTACTGATCAGTGTTTGTTATGTTTTAGCTGTTTGTATCAGCCATGGGTCCCCCAGGGGGTGGTCGTAATGATATCTTACTACCATCTATTGTGTTTACTGATCAGTATTTGTTATGTTTTAGCTGTTTGTATCAGCCATGGGTCCCCCAGGGGGTGGTCGTAATGATATCTTACTACTATCTATTGTGTTTACTGATCAGTGTTTGTTATGTTTTAGCTGTTTGTATCAGCCATGGGTCCCCCAGGGGGTGGTCGTAATGATATCTTACTACTATCTATTGTGTTTACTGATCAGTGTTTGTTATGTTTTAGCTGTTTGTATCAGCCATGGGTCCCCCAGGGGGTGGTCGTAATGATATCTTACTACTATCTATTGTGTTTACTGATCAGTGTTTGTTATGTTTTAGCTGTTTGTATCAGCCATGGGTCCCCCAGGGGGTGGTCGTAATGATATCTGTGGTCGGTTTGTACGTCATACTAACATCATCTGTATCGACTCGTTTGATGACAACACTATGACCAAGATATTTACGTCCATTGTTGACTGGCATTTTGCTAAAGGATTTGAAGCAACGTTCCAGCGTCTTGGCAAGGTGACTATGTAGTTATGTGAATGAATGAATGAATGAATGAATGAATGAATGAATGAATGAATGAATGAATGAATGAATGAATGAATGAATGAATGAATGAATGAATGAATGAATGAATGAATGAATGAATGAATGAATGAATGAATGAATGAATGAATGAATGAATGAATGAATGAAATGAATGAATGAATGAATGAATGAATGAATGAATGAATGAATGAATGAATGAATGAATGAATGAATGAATGAATGAATGAATGAATGAATGAATGAATGAATGAATGAATGAATGAATGAATGAATGAATGAATGAATGAATGAATGAATGAATAAACTTTATTCATAAGACACACGACAGTTACAATTAAAAGTAACAGTAGTAACAGTACGACAATGTGAGATATCGTTATAGAGTCGTTTTCGTATGAGTGGGAAACTTACACTCAAATGGCTTCCTTTCTGAACCAATCAAAAAGCGTGCAGATAAACCTACGGTACCGTGACACTCAAATGGCTTCCTTTCTGAACCAATCAAAAAGCGTGCAGATAAACCTACGGTACCCTGACACTCAAATGGCTTCCTTTCTGAACCAATCAGAAAGCGTGCAGATAACCCTACGGTACCGTGACACTCAAATGGCTTCCTTTCTGAACCAATCAAAAAGCGTGCAGATAAACCTACGGTACCGTGACACTCAAATGGCTTCCTTTCTGAACCAATCAAAAAGCGTGCAGATAAACCTACGGTACCGTGACACTCAAATGGCTTCCTTTCTGAACCAATCAAAAAGCGTGCAGATGCATCTCATCCTATCAAACTCTTTCAATACGGCAAGGCGCGGTGCGCGGTAACTTTCCCATTCATACGAAAACGACCGATCGACTCTATACGTGATTTTAGTGTACGGCACCCACTTGATAATTCAACTATTCTGATTGGGTACGATTCTTTTTTGAGATTTCTAAAAGATTGACAGGGATGCTATGAAGGTGTCATGACGTTCAATCTTCATCCCACAATTACGAAATCTGCTGAAATCGTAGCAGGATGAAATACGCTGCGTACTTTTCATTTTTGAAATTAAGCACTTGGCTTTTGTTTGTTGTTGTTTATCGAACAGATTGTCGTCCTGGCAACCATGGAAGTCTACAAATCAGCCGTTGAAAAATTCCTCCCTACCCCTAGTAAGTCACATTATGTCTTCAACCTGCGTGACTTTGCCAGGGTGATATGCGGTGTGCTATTGGTCCCGTCTACCCACATGACCGAAGGCGACAAGCTTATTCGTTTATGGATTCACGAAATATACCGAGTGTTCTACGACCGACTTATCGACGATGCGGACCGAGAGATGTTCTTTGACTTGATCAAGGAAACCACGAAGCAGCAGTTTAAACTGGACCTGGATCGTCTGGTTGGACATCTTGTTCCGACAGGACAAAAGCTCAAGGATGATCACATTAGGAATCTGTTCTTTGGTGATTACACGGTGCCTGACAGTGCCGACAAGATCTACGATGAAGTCAACGACTTTAAAGTTCTTACGGCACAAATTGAGGCGTACGTACACAACACATACCATTTAAGCATAGTTATGTTTCTTTGTTGTCAATTACAACATCGTTTAAGAGGAAGGCTAGTGCGGCACTGGTCCCACCTTTCTCTACGAGAAGCGCGCGCGTAATCTACCTCTCTCTTAGCCCAGCTCTGCTCTTCTGCTCTTCTGCTCTTCTGCTCTTCTGCTCTTCTGCTCTTCTGCTCTTCTGCTCTTCTGCTCTTCTGCTCTTCTGCTCTTTTGCTTTTTGCCACGCGCGTAGATAAAAGTAGGTCCAGTTCTGGGCTAGAGGAAAGCTAGCGCATTGCCGTCAGAACGATAAGGTGACGCTGGAACAGTGTACGCGCATGTGACGTCATATACATCAAATGATGTCATTGTAATAATGTCATTGTATGCCATTTCTAACGCGCGTGTGTCACACGTTACTCCATGTTTATAGGTACCTCGATGAGTTCAATCAAATGAGCAAGACGCCCATGTCTCTAGTCATGTTTAAGT
>JAUJYZ010001260.1:147500-160000 GCA_033675265.1 Actinostola sp. cb2023 | reverse complement strand
AACCTCAGCTGACACTGAAAAACTCATGATCAAAATTGAGCAGGACACTGTCGAAGTCGAAGCCAAGAAAGAGGTATTGTTGCTATGATATAGTTGCCGTGGAAACCGTTGGCATGGATACCATTGTCATGGCTACGCTTTCTATGGAAACCATTTTCCAATTGTATCCCTGCCAATTGATTTGTGACTATTTGCCGTGGAAACCGTTGGCATGGATACCATTGTCATGGCTACGGTTTCTATGGAAACCATTTTCCAATTGTATCCCTGCCAATTGATTTGTGACTATTTGCCGTGGAAACCGTTGGCATGGATACCATTGTTATGGCTACGGTTTCTATGGAAACCATTTTCCAATTGTATCCCTGCCAATTGATTTGTGACTATTTGCCGTGGAAACCGTTGGCATGGATACCATTGTTATGGCTACCGTTTCTATAGAAACCATTTTCTGATTGTATCTGCCATGGAAACCGTTGGCATGGATACCATTGTTATGGCTACTGTTTCTATAGAAACCGTTTCTTATTTAGTTTTGCCAATTAACTTGTGTAACTGTTCATAGGTCGTGGCTGCAGACGAAGCCGTTGCTAACGAGGCTGCAGGCGTTGCTAAGGCCATTAAGGACGAGTGTGAGAGTGACCTCGCCGAGGCGTTACCCGCCCTTGAAGCTGCTCTCAAAGCCTTAGACACTCTTAAACCAAGTGATATATCTATGGTGAAATCTATGAAGGTATGATATCGCTATCATTTATATGGTAACCAAGACGACTGACTGCGCAGGGGCGGATCCAGGGGGTGGGTTCGGGGGTTGCAACCCCCCCCTATGGATATTTTTTAACTACTTGTATATGTCAGTATGTCTGTCCGTAGGTCCCTCTTGCCTTTCAGCTCTCTCCAAAATAATATAATTCTACTATTTGCACGACCGTTCAACTTCGAGTTGACTGATAATTGAAAGTGCCTTTTTCGGCAAAAGTTCAAGGCAAGGTTTCACGTAAATATGATTTTTTTTTGAAAATGATTTGTATCATCCGAAAAAAAACACCCAAAACAAATTTAAAGACTGTACTTTTTGTTGAAATCGAGAAAATGTTGCCAAAAGTTATCTCTAACTCGATGGAAAAAGTGTTCGAATGTTTTGCATAATGAAGAGCATGAAACCAGAACGTAAGCCCGACCCGTCGGGGTCTGGACGTTATGATACACTAAGACCCAGGAAGACTTACTGGGGTCCAATAAACTCACAGAAGAACATTGTTTTGTTTGTGACTGTATGAAAACAACTTTCTCTAGAGCATCGTTGTAGATTTCAGGTATACGACAGACATAGTAGTCCCGACAGATAACACTGTCATGTTTAAAAAATACGAGAAATACCGTCACGTACCTATTGAAGCAGTTACAAAATCCTTCTCGTTGCCAGGCCTCACGCGGTTGACCACGTGTCAAAGAAATGTACCAAACCATAAATAATGTTATAAATGTGATTGATTTGTATCTCAGAATCCTCCTGGTTTAGTCAAACTCGTCATGGAAGGTGTTTGCATAATGAAGAGCATGAAACCAGAACGTAAGCCCGACCCGTCGGGGTCTGGACGTATGATAGAGGATTACTGGGGTCCCTCACAGAAGATGTTGGGTGACATGAAGTTTTTAGAGTCGTTGAAGGTATACGACAGAGATAACATCCCGACATCTGTCATGAAAAAGATACGAGAAAAGTAAGCGGGCCAATGATTTGTCTAGTTTGTCTAACTTTTGGTTAATGTGCAACAAGTGTGACGTTGAATTATTTCACGATGCTGCACTTGATTGGCTTCTCGAATATTTCTAATGCACTTGATTGGCTTGTAGAATATTTATACTGCACTTGATTGGCTTGTAGAATATTTATACTGCACTTGATTGGCTTGTAGAATATTTATACTGCACTTGATTGGCTTGTAGAATATTTCTAATGCACTTGATTGGCTTGTAGAATATTTATACTGCACTTGATTGGCTTGTAGAATATTTCTACTGCACTTGATTGGCTTGTAGAATATTTCTACTGCACTTGATTGGCTTGTAGAATATTTCTACTGCACTTGATTGGCTTGTAGAATATTTCTACTGCACTTGATTGGCTTCTAGAATATTTATACTGCACTTGATTGGCTTCGTTGCTTGTTTGCTATGAATTCCTGGAGATTTCTAAAAGTACAAAGACGCAGTGGCCATGTTGGTGGTACAAACAAGAGAAGCTAATGAGAAATGTTTTGTTATCGGTAACCAACATGGCCGCCATGACGTCACGTGCAAACTAGCAGTACACTTTTAACAGGCCATTTGCGCTGTCTTAGTAATCATTCTGGTAATGTAGTAGGACAGCGTTGCTGTGCCTGAACGCTTTTCCGTGACTCCCGCAGTGTGCGCTATGTAATACAACTGAGATGTACGAAGTTAATTGTGTGCTTTATTCCTAGGTACGTGACAAATCCTGACTTCAATCCTGACGTCATTCGAAGTGTATCATCTGCTTGTGAGGGTTTGTGTAAATGGATTCTTGCAATGGAAGTGTACGATAGAGTAGCCAAGGTAAGTCTACCCCCTACCCCCTACCCCCTACCCCCAGCGTAGTGATTATCTTTACCCCAAGCATACTTTCATACCCCTCCTCTCGGCGTCGTGATTATCTCCAACACAGGAATCCCACCGTTTTTCTTTTTATTATTTACTTTTCAGGTCGTGGGTCCAAAGAAGGAGAAACTGGCTGGTGCAGAAGCTGAACTTGCTGTTCAGATGGAAAAATTAAACCTAAAAAGAGCAGAGTTGAAAGAGGTTAGTGGAAAAGGTCATCGTCTGCTTATGCCTCGGTTGCGTGACTCGCTACATTCGTTATTACTCTAGAAAGTGTTAAAGTGTTGCGTGACTCGCCGATATTTTCTTAATATATGCGTTAGGTAATGGACAAACTCCAAACTTTAAATGACGAGTTCGAAGCCATGACAAACAAGAAACAAGAATTGGAACACAGCATTGACTTGTGTGAAAAGAAACTGGACCGAGCAGAGAAGCTGATTGGTGGACTTGGCGGCGAAAAGGAGAGATGGACGGAGACTGCCAAGATGTTAGAAGACAAGTAAGTCTACCAACGCTGAAGCTACAGTCACACACGTCATGATTATTATAAATAGTACAAATAATGATGATGATGATTGACAATCGATTGATGGTGTAGATGTTGGATGATCTTGATTGACGACGGCGATGATGATGATGATGGTAATGGTGATTTTGACGTGTACGGTCGATGATTGATGATGATGCCGATGCTAATGATCTTGGTTAACGAGAACGACGACGATGATGATGATGATTGACAATCGATTGATGATGATGATGATGAGAACGACGACGATGATGATGATGATTGACAATCGATTGATGATGATGATGATGAGAACGACGACGATGATGATGATGATCGTTTTGAGTGTTGGTAATTGATGATGATAACGATGAGATGATGCCGCGCCATATTTAATCGTAGCCTGGTCGTTTCTATTTGTCCATAGATATACAAAAGTAACTGGTGATGTACTATTATCTTCTGGTGTGGTCGCTTACCTTGGACCGTTTACTGTAGCCTTCAGAAACGTAAGTAAAATCAAGACTGCGTAAAACGTCAACAAAATACACTGTTCTTTACAATAAGCGAGTACCGAGATGTGTTTAAAATATTCACCGTTATCGGGTAAAGTCTTGGTTTTCACTAAAAGTATAAGCGCAAACGTGTGTTATGTGAAAATGGAATCCGGAATTGTAAAAATTGTGTTTATGCTTGTTTCAGGTCTGTTTTCACGGTGAAATAACGCCTAATGCTCGCATCGCTAGTTAAGACTAGGCTTAAATGTCCCTTACAACCCCTCCCTCCATACCCTCTTCCTGTGAGCCACTATTCACTCTCGTTCAATACACTAGGAATGTATCGAAGGATGGGTCAGGCAGTGTAACGACAGAAAGATCCCTTGCTCTGAGAGTTTCTCTCTCAACGGGACGCTCGGTGATCCCGTCAAGATACGTGCCTGGAACATCGCGGGATTACCCGTAGACGCGTTCTCTGTAGACAATGGCATTATCGTTGATAACGCTCGTCGATGGCCTCTCATGATCGACCCTCAAGGTAACGTTGGAAACATAGAGACATTTTCGTATGAGTGCCGTGCCGTACCGTGTCCAAGGATTCTGATTGGTTTAGCGTTGATTTTGCGCGCTGTGATTGGTTGAATAGATGTCTTCGATTCCGTACCGTGACCGTAACTCTGTGCCGTAGGTTTCCCACTCATACGAAAATGATTCTAATGCACAATCATACGAAATCTGCTCTATTGCATCCTGTGTTCAGGTCAGCAAAAACATGGTTTCTAGCTTGCTTTATGGTGGTTTGTGTTGGTTATTTTTCGTTTCACAGGCCAAGCAAACAAATGGGTCAAGAACATGGAGAAGGAAAGCAAGCTGTCCGTTATTAAACTGTCAGACGCCAACTACGTACGGACACTAGAGAACAGCATCACGGTAAGTGACTGTCACTGTTATATACCACACCATGTCATCAAGTAATACAATGTTCTATCACGATAAGTGATTGTCACTGTTATATACCACACCATGTCATCAAGTAATACAATGTTCTATCACGGTAAGTGATTGTCACTGTTATATACCACACCATGTCATCAAGTAATACAATGCTGTTTTCATTACGCAGTTTGGAACTCCAGTCTTGCTGGAGAATATTGGAGAAGATCTTGACCCAATCCTTGAACCATTGTTATTGAGACAAACCTTCAAGCAGGGTGGTGTAGAGGTAATGGACATAGTTTTAGAACGACCGGCCATGTGCGCTCTTTGCCAGTGAAGATTTCGTGGTTTCTCGCAGCTTTTTATTTTCACAACATACACAAGCTTATACCCAAGTGAACCGGCTCGCTCGCTTATATTGCGTCTTACATAGAACACTCTGGAAGCTTCGGGGAAGTTCCATGCTCGAAAGTCCAGTGTTGCTCTTCGGCGCGTGCTCGGATGTAACGAGTCCTCGCCGAAGAGCACCGCTGGACTCTCGAGCATTGGGAAGTTAGTCGGGAAGTTATTGACTGGCCAAACCATAGTTAACTATGGCCAAACTTACGAAAGAGAAAGATCCAGAATATTCTAATTCACAGTCATTTTTAGACTGATAGTTCTGCGCATGTGCAACAACGCTTATGTATCTCGTCTTGTCCCACAGTACCTCAGACTTGGTGAGAACAGTATCGAGTACTCGAAAGACTTTCGTTTCTACATCACGACTCGACTGCGTAACCCTCACTACCTGCCTGAAATCTCCGTCAAAGTGACTTTGCTTAACTTTATGATCACACCCCTCGGTCTCGAGGACCAACTGCTTGGCATCGTCGCTGCTAAAGAGAAACCTGAACTAGAAGAAAAGAAGAATGAGTTGATTTTAGAGGGAGCGAAGAACAAGAAACAGGTAATTTGTCATATTAAGGTGCAGTAATACGGGCAAGAAAATCGTGCAACTTGTCGCGCAACATTGTTGCGTTGCAAGTTGCAGAGCAATGTTTCTCCGTATTGCCACCGTTCGCGCAACTTGTTGCGCAACACATTTTCGTGTTGCAGGTTGCAAAACTTTTTTGCGCAAAGTAGAAGCTCTTTCTACTTCATGCGACAAAGTTTTGCAACCTGCAACACGAAAATGTGTTGTGCAACAAGTTGCGCGAACGGTGGCAATACGGAGAAACATTGCTCTGCAACTTGCAACGTAACAATCTGAACAATGTTAAGTTGCACGATTTTGTTGCTCGTATTACCTTTACACAGGCAGCCCAACTGTTCCTTTAGTTCCTTTTTGATATACGCGCGGAAAATCATCTCACCTTACCGAATTGTTCATTTCAATGTGTATTTCAGCTCAAAGAGATCGAAGACAAGATTCTAGAGGTGTTGTCATCATCTCAGGTACTGTTAATTCATCAGTTCATTTGTATATTTGCTTCCGGTTTTGCTAACATTTCATGTTATTCACAGGGCAACATTCTTGAGGATGAAACGGCTATCAAAGTTCTCTCGTCATCTAAAGTTCTTTCCGAAGAAATTTCGGCCAAACAGGTATGTCCAGCCAGGTTTTCTTGGTCAGACAGGCTTGGCAAAATCTACGGCGCGGCGCGCAGTGCATTCCTATCTTCACGATGACATCATCATGCTACGTCATAGATTCACATTATAGGAAAAGATGGCGGATCAGTACATGTACCATAATCCTTTATGCTCGTGAAACACTCGTAGAATCTTTACAACGGAGATTTTTAAACATTAATGTTTGTAACTGTGAAGTTTATAGATGCGAGTAGTACTGATTTAGGTCCGCAAAGGATTACTGGGTAAATGTTCGCCGCCATCTTTTACTGTACAGCGGATTGCCTTCGTACTGACGTCATTGCATGCACGCGTCGTCGTGTGCCGATTATTTGGAGTTTTTATTGTCAAAGACGTTTTAAGTTTGTTGTAAGTGTATAGTTATGTTGTTGTTCTAGGAAATTGCTACAGCTACAGAACAAGAGATCGACGAAACTCGTAATGGTTACAAGCCCGTGGCTACGCACTCGTCTGTGTTGTTCTTTTGTATCTCAGACTTGGCTAGCATAGAACCAATGTACCAGTACTCACTCACATGGTTCATTAACTTATATCTACAGGTAAAACCTCCGCTACCTGTCCATCTACCATGCCTATTTAAACGCCCACTCTTTTAAACCGACCACCTCATTAAACCGACCACCTCAAAACCGGTCACCTCACTAAGCCGACACCTCACTAAGCCGACCACCTCAAAACCGGTCACCTCACTAAGTCGACCACCTCAAAACCGGTCACCTCACTAATAATAATAATAATAATAAACTTTATTTTACAAGGGAAAAAACATATTACAGCTTGAGCTGAAAAACTTATGGCCCTTCTAATCTAAAAATATAAATATAATCTTAAAAAATATATATATAAATATCTATCCTAATATCTATCCTAATCTAAACCTAAGCCGACCACCTCTCTACAATGGCCGGAGTTAGTTATCACGGCCGACAATCCAGCTATGCATTCTCGGCTGTTGAAGTAAACCTTTCTTCAGCGGTCCCTAGTGGTCGCCCACCTACAACGACCAGAACATACGATACGTAACATTTTATTGTTCCTGTCGTCCACTCACAATGTCTGATTCAACATTTCTCATCCAATCACAATGTCTGATTCAACATTTCTCGTCCAATCACAATGTCTGATTCAACATTTCTCGTCCAATCACAATGTCTGATTCAACATTTCTCGTCCAATCACAATGTCTGATTCAACATTTCTCGTCCAATCACAATGTCTGATTCAACATTTCTCGTCCAATCACAATGTCTGATTCAACATTTCTCGTCCAATCACAATGTCTGATTCAACATTTCTCATCCAATCACAATGTCTGATTCAACATTTCTCGTCCAATCACAATGTCTGATTCAACATTTCTCGTCCAATCACAATGTCTGATTCAACATTTCTCATCCAATCACAATGTCTGATTCAACATTTCTCATCCAATCACAATGTCTGATTCAACATTTCTCATCCAATCACAATGTCTGATTCAACATTTCTCGTCCAATCACAATGTCTGATTCATCTTTTCTCGTCCAATCACAATGTCTGATTCAACATTTCTCGTCCAATCACAATGTCTGATTCAACATTTCTCGTCCAATCACAATGTCTGATTCAACTTTTCTTCATGTTTCAGTCCATCAATAACAGTAAGCGTTCGACCGTGTTAGAAGATCGTATCGAGTCGTTGAATGAACACTTTACACAGAGTATTTTCTCGAATGTCTGTCGTTCGTTGTTTGAGAAAGACAAACTACTTTTCTCGTTTGTTCTTACTGTGGGAATCTTGAAGAGCAGGTAAGCGGTGGAATCGAAGACATTCTTTTCGACCAATCACAGCGCGCAAAATCATTGCTCAACCAATCAGAATGCTTGGATACCATCATTGCACGGCACAAACCATACCGTAACTACTTCCCACTCATACGAAAACGACTCTGACCATTCGCCTTGATGATACAATGTACATAGTCTTGCGCGCACAAATTCTTTGGACTATTTACTACAGCTTTCTTTATCTCGGACAATTTGTCATTCATACATTTACATATCTTGTTTTTCTTAAAGGAACAAAATCGACGATCTAGTATGGCGTTTCTTCTTGACTGGCGGAGTAGCTCTGGATAACCCGTACCCCAATCCTTGTCCTGAGTGGTTGGGCGATAAGTACTGGTCTGAGATCGTACGTGCTTCTGATTTACCTAATCTAAAGAACCTGAAGGATGGTAAGATTGCATATAGTTTCCCTTAACTGAACATTGAAAAACTGTTTCGTTTTATGCGTGCACCTTTTCTTGATGGGTTCCCTGTGGTAGAGCGCGTGGAATACGTATTATATTGGGCTTCCTGTGTTTCACGCACGAAATCGCGCGCGTTTTCCCTTGCGTTTACGTTCAACTGGGTATGGAATTTAGAATAAACCTGTGCTTAGAGTTGGCATTGGATGTCGCAGGGGATGATGGTTTATGGCGCAAATCTTCACAAGTCATTGACACTCATTTCCATTTTGTTCTGTGTAGGCATGGCTGATCCTGGATGGAAATCCTTCTATGACTCGTCTACTCCTCATACAGAAACAATGCCTGACCCGTGGGACCTACTGTCGGGACTTGACCGGTAAGGACTCGATGGCCTGCCTAATAATCATATTCACTGCTTTCACTGATCGATATGTTATTCGATAGTTTGGCTGTATTGCCTAATAATCATATTCACTGCTTTCAGCATGTGTGTACATTCTCTCTTTGTGACTGATCGATATGTTATTCGATAGTTTGGCTGTATTGCATCCTAATAATCATATTCACTGCTTTCACTGATCGATATGTTATTCGATAGTTTGGCTGTATTGCCTAATAATCATATTCACTGCTTTCACTGATCGATATGTTATTCGATAGTTTGGCTGTATTGCCTAATAATCATATTCACTGCTTTCACTGATCGATATGTTATTCGATAGTTTGGCTGTATTGCCTAATAATCATATTCACTGCTTTCACTGATCGATATGTTATTCGATAGTTTGGCTGTATTGCCTAATAATCATATTCACTGCTTTCACTGATCGATATGTTATTCGATAGTTTGGCTGTATTGCCTAATAATCATATTCACTGCTTTCACTGATCGATATGTTATTCGATAGTTTGGCTGTATTGCCTAATAATCATATTCACTGCTTTCACTGATCGATATGTTATTCGATAGTTTGGTTGTATTGCCTAATAATCATATTCACTGCTTTCACTGATCGATATGTTATTCGATAGTTTGGTTGTATTGAGATGTTTAAGACCTGATAAAGTGGTTCCAGCTGTTCAGGTATGTCAGCCATGTGTGTACATTCTCTCTTTGTGACTGATGTATCCATCATTAATATGTGGCTGTTTAGCCCAGGGTGCGCATAGGCTGGGCTCGTGTTTATAATTATCGTACTAGGGTGCGCATAGGCGGAGCTCGTGTTTATAATTATCGTACTAGGGGTTGGTCACAGTGCGTTAATATTTCCACCCAGGATTTATAATTATTGTACTAGGGGGTTGATCATAGTGCGTTAATATTTCCCCCAGGATTTCATTGTGGAGAACATGGGTCGTTCCTACATCGAGCCTCCAACCTTCAACCTCCAACTAAGCTACGATGACTCCCACTGCTGTGCACCTCTAGTCTTCGTGCTGTCTCCTGGTGCCGACCCGATGGCAGGTCTGCTTAAATTCGCGAACGATAAAGGCTTTGGTGGTAATAAAATCCAGACCATCTCCCTCGGTCAGGGCCAGGGACCGATCGCCGCGAGTATGATGGACCAGGCTAGAAACAAAGGCACGTGGGTGGTATTACAGAACTGTCACTTAGCAACCAGCTGGATGCCTAGACTGGAGAAAATCTGTGAGGAGGTTATCATCCCAGAGAACACACACAAGGACTTTAGACTTTGGTTGACGAGTTATCCTTCGCCTGACTTCCCTGTGTCTATACTACAGAACGGTAAGAAAGACTTAAATACCGAAGTAGTAATCGGAGGTTTCTAAAAATACCAATAATATAATATTGAATTCAAAATCAGCAAATAAAGTTTACGTCACTGGCATGCGCATTGTATCCTCAAACCCGACCACTTTTGAACAAATTTGAGGACTCGTGGCTCGGTAAATATCCACCACTACTCACGTCCACTTCGGGGAATAATTGGTTATTAACCTGGCAGTTATTGACCAGGAAGCCTGGTGGCAGCACCACACTGGACCTAACTATGGTATCATTGTTTCCAGGAGTTAAGATGACTAACGAACCACCTAAAGGTTTGCGCTCCAACTTACTACGTTCTTATCTTACCGATCCTATATCAGACAAGGAGTTCTTTGGTGGCTGTAATAAGGTGCGCTATCAGTGTATTCTTTGTACGTGTAGTTTGTTAGAGTCATTTTCATATGAATGGGATAGTTACCGCACCGCGCCTTGCCGTATTGAAAGAGTTTGATTGGATGAGATGCATCTGCACGCTTTTTGATTGGTTTAGAAAGGAAGCCATTTGAGTGTCGCGGTACCGTAGGTTTATCTGCACGCTTTTTGATTGGTTCAGAAAGGAAGCCATTTGAGTGTCACGGTACCGTAGGTTTATCTGCATGCTTTTTGATTGGTTCAGAAAGGAAGCCATTTGAGTGTCACGGTACCGTAGGTTTATCTGCACGCTTTTTGATTGGTTCAGAAAGGAAGCCATTTGAGTGTCACGGTACCGTAGGTTTATCTGCACGCTTTTGATTGGTTCAGAAAGGAAGCCATTTGAGTGTCACGGTACCGTAGGTTTATCTGCACGCTTTTTGATTGGTTCAGAAAGGAAGCCATTTGAGTGTCACGGTACCGTAGGTTTATCTGCACGCTTTTTGATTGGTTCAGAAAGGAAGCCATTTGAGTGTCACAGTACCGTAGGTTTATCTGCACGCTTTCTGATTGGTTCAGAAAGGAAGCCATTTGAGTGTCACGGTACTGTAGATTTCCCACTCATACGAAAACGACTCTATGTTCCATGAGGGTCTGTAATGTAGACGAGTATTCTCGTGATATGTCGCTGTTACTGCTGTTCGTATTCGTCAAAAGAGCTAGAGATAGTTGTGATAATGGCGATGGACACTTTCTGTATCTGCAGGACAGATAACGTTGTAAATGCGCTTTCAAACATTGCAATCTTCTTTAAGCCTGTGGATTTTCTTTGTAGCCTGCAGCGTTCCAGAAAATGTTGTTTGGACTGTGCTTCTTCCACGCTCTCGTCCAGGAACGACGCAAGTTTGGTCCTCTTGGTTGGAACATACCGTACGAGTTCAACGAATCTGATCTCAGAATCAGCATGCGACAACTACTGGTGAGTAAGAGAGAATCACGAGATTTTGTCCTTCTTTTTCCCCGGCGTACACAACAGATTAGTGTACATACAGTCGAACCTCCCTTTGCGACCACCTCTCGTAAGCGACCATCTCTCGTAAGCGACCACCTCTCCTAAGCGACCACCTCTCCTAAGCGACCACCTCTCCTAAGCGACCACCACTCGTGAGCGACCACCACTCGTAAGCGACCAGCTCTCCTAAGCGACCACCTCTCCTAAGCGACCACCTCTCCTTAGCGACCACCTCTCCTAAGCGACCAGTTTTCCAAAATACCAAAAGTTTCCAAGGCAAATCACTATAGTTGGAACCTCTCATAAGCGACCATCTCGTAAGCGACCACTAGTATTGACATTTTGGGTGGTCGCTTACGGAAGGTTCAACTGTATGTTAATGAATTGTTTTTATAATTCCAGATGTTCGTCAATGAATACGACGAAATTCCATTCGAAGCGTTATCGTATCTGATTGGTCAGTGTAACTACGGTGGTCGAGTAACGGACGACAAGGACAGACGTTTGCTTGTTTGTCTATTGTCCATCTGTGTCGACGAGAACATCGTCAGAATCGATAAACACAAGTATGTACAATGTTGATTACGTCTTTGCGTGTTGACTTGTTGCCCAGGTGGAAGACGGTTGAACGAGCTGTCTTTACAATACAAGTTGATGATGTCGCACCGATGTTGTTGATGATGCTCATGACATAGTACATGATAACGATGATTGTTGATGACGATGATTGTTGATGATGATGATTGTTGATGATGATGACGACACAGTTCATGATGACGATGATTGTTGATGACGATGATTGTTGATGATGATGACGACACAGTTCATGATGACGATGATTGTTGATGACGATGATTGTTGATGATGATGACGACACAGTTCATGATGACGACGATGATTGTTGATGATGATGATG
>JAUJYZ010001260.1:102500-142500 GCA_033675265.1 Actinostola sp. cb2023 | reverse complement strand
GCCACCGGTCTGTAGCCGGGCTGGTTCCCGCGCAAGTTTCTCGTTTACCACAGGTATCCCGAAAAAATAAATACCGCTGGTTTCTGAAGTGTATCGCGGTCTCGGGTTTCTTGTAAGTCTCAAGTGAAGAGAAAAACTTCATGAGTTCATCGTATCATTTCAAGCATGTATTTTATAAAAACACCATGTATTGGATTGCTACGAACTCAGTATACTCTTGTCTTCAGAGGTCTCACGTTTGGCTGGTCAAAACATGGAATTGTACCCGTTTGTAGCTCACAAAAATACCTGAACTCTCGTTCAAAACATGGCTCGAAAAATCACTCCACAACTTCAACGTCTTCATCTAAAACAGAACTACAGCAGAATACAAGGGAAATCCTGTACAGATACAAGTGGATAAAGCAATTACGGTTCATTTCAAGGGTAAAGATCCTTCATGTACTTATTGTGAGTGGGCTGGCAGGGCCGATGTGTGTGTGGTACACTGATGGACTTGTCTCTGGTTCTGTCTTACTTACAACCATTTTTGCAGCTTCAGCTACGACTGCAGGACTCTTTGCCCTGAGTTATTTCTTCCGTAGAGTCATTGGGGAACTCTCTTACGATAAATCAAACAATGAGGTCACCATATCGTCCTTAACGTTTTGGGGAAATCGTCGAAATACAGTTATTCCTTTGACTAGTTTAGTGCCTTGGAGTGACTATGGATATGATGACAAGAGCCTGTTTCATAGGGTGGAGTTGGACGGGGGTAATTTTGTCTATCTTTTAAATTTTCGACACGGGACGATTTTCAACCATAATTTGTTGCTAGAGGTCTTGGGACTTGACAATATCAGCCACAAGACAGAGAAGGTTAGAGCAAGTGAAGTTGTGATTCACGACATGCATAGAAGAAGTTAATTAACAGGTGGCGAGGTAAGACATGCATCCTCAAGGCCTCAGAAACACAGGAGAATGTTGGCTCTTTCTCGGTATATCAACAACAACAACAGCATAACATTCCAAAGTAACAACAATGGAACAGCAGAACGAGGTATTGGTTTCATTGTTGATCTATCGAGAAGCTGCCAAAAAGTCCTTGTTATTCATTTTTTACTGCCAAATTCGAGGTTACCATTGATAACATACAGTAAGCGTATGAAGAAGTCAATACCAACCTTGACTTGGAACCATTATTTGTGGTTACTGGACAGAACTGTGAAGTTGTCTGTTTGGTTAAAGATTCACAAAGGACCGTTTGGGTTACCTGTGTAAAACACAGCACAGGTATCCCAAACTACTTGACCCTGTCTTCAATCACCATTTTAATTTTTAAGCCTTTTAAAAATGCTTACAGCAGTTCATAAAGTTAAATCTGGTACAGTACATGTGTACCAATCATTGTTACCCAGTACAGGTAATTATTGCAATAGTTTATTCTTGAAAGTACAAATTAGTATAGTATATGATAAGTATATATACTGTACATGTACAAACAGAGAAATAAATAATATGGATGTAGTCTGAAATCACACCATTTTGGGAAATATCCCAGTGAACACTATTAAAACACACACTGTACATTGTATCTCATATTCTACACCGGAATATGAAATTAATTAAAGAGGTCCGTGCAATAACAGTGTAGGTGATTTATGATCAATAATCCAAATTCTCCTTATTCAAAGAGCTCAGAGGATAATTTAGTTTTTGATCAGAGTCAGTTACGTTCATCTTGGATGCATCCTTCAGTGTCGGATCAAAATCATACAAAATGCTATTAGTGAAACTGAATCTGACGTACATGTACCTCCATCATCATATGGTACCAGTGCCACACCAAGCAATATTTTTGGAAAAGTACACCAAATGGATAAAAAACTGTGCCAAGATTAGACTGATTCCATAAGTCGCTGTTTTCGTGGAATCAGTCTATGTCACGATATGATTGATGATGCTCCATTTATCAAAACAATCAAAGAGCGTTTGGAAGCCCATGAGCAAGGTAAAAAGCTCCTTGACAAATTCAGCATGCTTCAATTAGTCAACGGTGTGAAGTATGAGAGAGTCCTTCATTTGAAGTCTCAGCTTTCCCGGACGGTGTAAAGTGCAGGTTGCAGGTTGCAGGTTGCCGGTTGCAGGTTGCAGGTTGCAGGTTGCAGGTCAAAATAACTCAAACCAATTTCCCTTGGATTATTTTTCAGTCAATTTTTAAAATAAGCTTACTATCGGTTATTTCGAAAAAAAATTAGGCCGATATTCGTCGAAAAACGAAAGACTCCCGAAAGTAAGATTATAAAATGTCCCGAAATCAGGCAAATCCAATGAGTGAGGAAAGGTTGTGTTCGCACCACGTTCAGCTTCAAAATCAGTCCATTAAGGCATTAGTTGTTTTTCTCTGATTCAGATTTGCAGGGAGCTGATTGGCTCGAATCAACTGAACTGATACTTGTCTTTTCGGATCTTTTCGGCTTTCCATGAATAAAACCACCCCCAGAATAACAGCTTTTTACTTTGAGGAGTAAAATTCACGTGTCCAGGGGTTTTCCAGTGGCAGTTTTTCAAATCAATTGGCCAAGATAAGTCATGTTTTTATACGGCAGCGACAAATCAGCCGCCATCTTTAGCACAGGTAACCCAAACACAATTATATCCTACCACAGGAAACCCATACACAATTATATCCTACCACAGGAAACCCATAGTGCTAAAGATGGCGGCTGATTTGTCGCTGCCGTATAAAAACATGACTTTATATCTTGGCCAATTGATTTGAAAAACTGCCACTGGAAAACCCCTGGACACGTGAATTTTACTCCTCAAAGTAAAAAGCTGTTATTCTGGGGGTGGTTTTATTCATGGGAAGCCGAAAAGATCCGAAAAGACAGGTATCAGTTCAGTTGATCATCGAGCCAATCTCCCTGCAATCTGAATCAGAGAAAAACAACTAATGCCTTAATGGACTGATTTTGAAGCTGAACGTGGTGCGAACACAACCTTTCCTCACTCATTGGATTTGCCTGATTTCGGGACATTTTATAATCTTACTTTCGGGAGTCTTTCGTTTTTCGACGAATATCGGCCAATTTTTTTCCCGCCGAAATAACCGATAGTAAGCTTATTATTAAAATTGACTGAAAAAATAATCCAAGGGAAAGTTGGTTTGAGTTATTTTGACCTGCAACCTGCAACCTGCAACCTGCAACCTGCAACCTGCAACCTGCACTTTACACCGTCCGCAGCTTTCCCTCAATTTAGATTTCATTTCTTCCTTGGATTATAGTGTGTATCATGGCAGCCATGACCTATTTGAACCAATAAGCTGTTTTCAAGTCTTCCCATGTAAAATCCTCTCTTCAATAGCTGCCAGTTCTTCTACACATTCATCTCTTCTCTTTCGAATTGAGGTCATGACTGCATCATGTCTTGCTGGGTACTTGATGACATCTTCTTATAATACAGAGTACTTTGTAAAACGTATTCTTTAATCTTTAATCTTGATTTTCTTTAGAAAATCACAACTCACTAATAAATTCCATCAACTTAAGATACAAACCTCTAGAATCGATTAACCCACGAGCCATTTCAAGTACATCTTGATCCATGGTACAGTCTCTACAAGCTACAACTCGTTGGACTATCCGCCGTTTTGAAGATTTCGTTCTCAATAAAATTGCTTCTCTTCTCAAAACGAAGTTATCCTTTCCTTATAAATGCCATTGAGACTCCCCTTTGCATTACAAACGAGTTCATTTTGAAACTATTTTAATAGTTAAAACGCCATGAATTTCAGGATTCTGTTGACAACTCTTTGTCAGAGAAGCCCTTACTTTGTACTCCCAATCCCTCCCCCGCTAATAATATTTGTAAACAACCAGGATGCTTTGCTGGTTGTGAGGAAAAGTTTTAGACTCTTCCACAGACCCCCGCTCGGCCGTTACAGTGTAGATCCTGATACAGTGTATATCCTGTTCGGATATATTAAATCCTTTACGTAGAAGAAACTAATCTTTATTATAACATGGCACCTACGTACAACAACATATTGAAGTGTAGATCCTGTTAATCCTGTTTGGTCTCACCAAGGAAGCACGGCAAAAACTGGGTTTTGCGGTTTTCCACAATAAGATCGCGCGGGCCAGGCTCCTGCGTGGGCTCATCAATACTGAATAAATATATGTGGCTGCCTAAATAAAGTGCGTCATTTTATTAGTGACGTTACGTTTTCTTTTTTTATGAGCCCGCGCTATCATATTGTGGATAACCGCAAAAACGTCAGCGTGAACCACAGGAATCCCAATTTACTGATGAGCCCGCGCGCGCATAATCAAAAAACGCTTGAAAGCAAAACGCGTCATCTCCACACGCAGCCCAGTTTCTGCCGTGCTCCCTTTTGGTATCACGCGGAAGTTTAGAACATTTTAGAAAATTTGTCGACTTTTGAAGACTCGACTTCGTGAACCCGACTGACTCTGGAACCAGGGTAGCAAAATGCAAGCAATCAACATCAATTGTGTCGTTGTTGGTGACGGGTAGGTACTGTCATTATCTGATAAAACTGGGCCACGTATGAGAGTCGTGTGGATGGATATTATACAGCATTTGTTTGTATTCCTTTGGTGTAATTAAAACTTTCTGTCAATTTTTCACGTGATTTCCTAGCCGAGATATTCTTATTGGATTTGCTGGTGATTTATTGATCGTTTCTTTAGCACTATATCGTGAACACTCGGTACACATTCAGTCAAGAATAATTTGATGATTGATCGATTTCACTTATGTTTTCCGCAATGATCACTGACATGATAATAATAATAATATACACCTAATTTCAAAAACGTTGTCCAAATAGCCAAATACAAATTCATTCAAAAAGACAAAAGAAACAGTTCAGCTTGAGTGCACTTCTTTTGTCTTTTAATGAAATCCTATTTGGCTTTTTTGATTATTATTGGACAACGTTTTTGAAATTAGGTGTATACTTTATTTGCACTTTACAATAATATTACAAGTTTTTTTGTAGTGATAATTACATGATATATATGTGCGGCGGTACAGGGTCCAGGTTTTGGACCATTTTATTCTCTAATCCAGGTAAAATGAACGCATAAACATCATTAATCCAGGTTATAGCCTAAAAACATTTATTAATTTTTAATAATTTGCATAATGTGGTATCGGCGTTTCAGTAAAACTCCGCATGAACAATAATAATGGCGTCAGTCAGACGTAAAGGTGTTAGAGTGGGTGTGGGTGCTAGTCTGGCAAAATATCCTGACGAATGCATCGTATCAGATCGTCAATAAAAATTCGTAAATCCAGCTTTTGTACAATGTACAAATCTTGGCAAATCTTTCGTTCCCGTTCAGAGATTCAATTTTTTATAAAAAAGAACTTGCACATACTTACAAATGCCAGATCAATTTAAAATAGCTTTTCATAGAAGCTCATCAGAACAAACGAGCATCTAGGGTTTTTTGTATAACAGTCTAGAATGTACATGTATTTTTAGTATATAATGGACAAATGGACTGTACAAATTGTACAAGTTTACTTGTGTCTGTTCTGTCAAGGACGTACATGTCTGTATATATGTACATAGATCTCTTTGCAATTATTTTCCAAGCCACAGCTTGGAAGTCACAGCCAAAGGCACCAAATATAATTTTAGTTATTTAGTTATTGCACTTTGGCAAATCAACCGAAAGTAACGAAAGTAACGAAAGTAACGACTGGGTCTGTGATTATGACTGATGTTGGTTTTGTTTTTGCAGAGCTGTTGGAAAAACGGGCATGCTTATTAGCTATACGACAAATGCATTTCATGGTGAATACCTTCCTCCTACTGTGTAAGTATGACAGGTATCGGTATTTGCTCATGTACTGATATACTGAAACATAGCTTTAATGATTTCTGATTTTCAACTCAATATTCAACGATTGTGCAATTATACAGTCAATGTCATTAAAAGGTTGTCCAGTTAAATAAATAAAATAAATGTCACTTGTCTCATAATAGATTTGTTTTGCGTGCATGAAATTTAGCAATTATTGGACGAGGTTGAGCAAAATAAATCGTCGAGGTTGATCGTCTGCAGTACGTACTTATTCATGGTCAGATGGTTCTGATAATTTTAACGTCTTTCGTTTGTTCGTTGTCGTAGAGGATATTCTGTCAAATAAAAAGACTCAAAAATCATTCCCGAACTTCGCAACATTTGCAAGACTCGCTGGTGTGCCTACGGACCTTATAAAGATTCACGGTGACTGGAAATCCGACGCCGTATCAGTTGTACATCGAGGTCCCTTTTACGCAGCGCCTCAGTCTCACTCAGGACATGGCAAGCCTCATCCGTAACAAACTTTGGGGCGACAACAGTGCTTTTTATGATAGATAGATATATTGTACTTTTTTTTCCATTACCTTTTGTTTGGCGGCTTTGCTGAGAATTGTGGTACCGATTGACCCTCGAACACAAATTCAATGTATCCTACAGCTCATGTTTTAATATATGTTGTCTCAAACATCATGATCACAGTGTTCACCAGATGTCTGTGGATCCAGTTGGCGAACATAAATTTTGTTGAAATAAATGAATGTGTAAAAATATTAAGGAAAAGTGTCTTGTATGGTTGCATAACTAGTGATTCTCTTTCTTTTATCCTCACAGTTCTGATAAATACTCAGCCAGTGCAATGGTTGATGGTAGGCCAATCAACCTTGGCTTATGGGATACTTCTGGTAACGGAGATTATGACAGACTAAGGCCATTATCCTACCCTCAGACTGTAAGTGTAGAGACTTGACCTTGATAAGTACAATGAGATGGAAATATCCTTGGGAAGAATCATCAATAGAAACTACAATGATATTCATTATTTGGGCATACACTATGTCGATAATATATCGGTTGACAGGTAGGTATAACGTTCATTCTGTCTCTGAGGGTATTTTTCAGTACATTTGCAGTGGCGGATCCATGATTTTACAAGGGGGGGTGGATAATCATAAAGCTCTTTCAAGGTATATATTCTCCCTCATAGAGTCGACTGATTATAATTGTCGAGGCCCGGTATAGACCTTTTTTTTGCTGGTCCACAAAAGTGAACCAGGGCTGTAGCAATGGCCAAGCGGTGGGGAAGACGCATAGCGAGCGCCGTAGGCGTGAGCTGGTAGGGGTGTTTGGGGGCATGCCCCCCAGAAAATTCTGAAATCTAGAGGCTCGGAAATGCTATTTCCAGCGTTCTCCAAGAGTTATTTGTGATTTACACATATCGCTAATTACTTCCTACACAGTCAGCAAACCAATGCTGATAACACCACAGGCAGCCCAAGCAGGGCATTTGTGGAGTGAAAAATATCGTAAAATTGGTTTGTAATAAACTTGACTAACCTTTGTCTGTAGTTGTTTTTGATATTATGTAGATCCTTTCTAGCTGGTTTTTAGCCGTTTTAAGGGTTGTTTTGGATTTTTCTCCCCACCTAGTAGTAGGTGGGGAGAAAAATCCAAAACAACCCTTAAAACGGCTAAAAACCAGCTAGAAAGGATCTACATAATATCAAAAACAACTACAGACAAAGGTTAGTCAAGTTTATTACAAACCAATTTTACGATATTTTTCACTCCACAAATGCCCTGCTTGGGCTGCCTGTGATAACACTTGAGAATTTCGATGGCTGAATCGATTCGGACAATCCTTTAATTCACGAAAGTCCGTAAGAACGCGCTATGAATCGTGCTCTGCTCTGACCAAGGCTGGTTTACAACCGGTTTCTCCTAAACCGTGTAATAACGCGAAACATGAAAGGGAGTGTTAGAACACTTACAATACAGTGGAACCCGGTTAATACGGACACCATCGGGACGAGACGCAGTATCCGTATTAACCGGGTGTCCGTAATCAACAGGTATATTTTATAGGCATTTGTTTGAGTTTCGATTCAGCCGGGACAGAACAATGTCCGTAATAATTATAACCGGGTGTCCGTATTAACCGGGTTCCACTGTATCAATATTGTTTTTTAAATTCTTGATTTTTTTCCTCAGGATGTGTTTTTAATTTGCTTCTCTGTAATCAGTCCTGATTCATATGAAAATGTTGGAGCAAAGGTAAGAATGTCAAGATAGTGTAAGCTGTAAATGGTCAGTTCCATGATGCGGACATTACATTTAGAAGCAAATATCTAAAACTAGCGCTATTTCCTAAGTGCAATAAACTGAGCTGCTCAAACTTATATATAATAAACCTTATGGGGAACCTTCCACTTTGCTCATAAAATAAAAGTAAAGTAAAATGAAAACAAAAATCTACCGTCACTACCGTCATGCCGTTTCGATCGATCAGATCTCCGAAATGCTGACGAACTGACACTCTGCACGTGCTAAACAGAAAACATGACAGATAGATTGGCGTGCTTTTGTGAACAAGCGAAAGCAGAAACGAAAGGGTAAAAAGGAAGCGAATCTTCGGAAGCGACGAAGGATGACACAGAGGTGCAGGATGAGCTTTGAGGTTAGCGGAAAGCAGCAAAAATACAGTCCAGTTGGTGCACAGGAATACGTGCCATTCGAACCACAGGCAGCCCAACCATTGCTTTTGAGGCTACTAAATAGTTCAATAAAATGATATTTGCGTCTTTTTTTGATGGGCTTCCTGTGGTAGAGCGCACGCGCACAATACGTATTATGTTGGGTTCCCTGTGTTGAGTAATGTCCTATGTTGGGCTTCCTGTGTGTGTCCTGCGGGATGCGCCCGCAGCAAATGTGTATATTGAAAATATATTGTAAATATACTCAGCTGTAAATATACAGTAAATATACACATATGTACTGCGGGACGCGCGGGACGCACACAGGGATCCCAACATCATCAATTTCTATGCACAGGGAACCCAACATAATACGTATTGCGCGCACGCGCGCTCTACCACAGGAAACCCAACAAAAAAAGACGCAAATATCACTTTATTCATTATTTAGTAGCCTCAAAAGGAATGGTTGGGCTGCCTGTGTTCGAACACGACGAACTCACATTCGACAACGTAATAGATGGTGGCCCATCCTGGTTGAGATGGTCCGCCACGGTGAAGCTTGTGTCATTGTCTTCCCTCTCAATGAACCATACGTAGCCCAAAGGCAGCCCAACCATTGCTTTTGAGGCTACCATGGATCATATCCATGAGGCTACTAATCAAATAAAATGATGTTTGCGTCTTTTTTATGGGATTCCTGTGGTAGAGCGCGCGCGCGCGCGCAATACGTATGTTTGGCTCCCTGTGCATAAAAGTATATTATGTTGGGCTCCCTGTGCACTTCTATTAACGATGACCCTAGAGCGAACTAGACGCTCTTCTAGCGTGAAGTCGGGCTTCTAAATACCGTATACATAAACTAGACATCGCAGAGTGATTAAACGGCAATGTTTGGATGAAGTGTAAATATGGGTTTACCTCCGACGGTTATCGGTCGGCTGAAAACCTTATAACTGTTCTCTTCACCACCGGCTGCGTGTATCAACTCACTTCCATTCGTTTTTTAAAGTTCTAAAGATATCTCTAAACCCTTTGCAGTACTGGTACTGGATTGATAAATCCGTATCTCTATGAACTAGACTAATGCATCAAACAAGTAGCAAGGTAATTCATTTACGCACTATGGTTTAGAATGATCATAAAGTATTGTATATGTTCAATAATCAAATCCCAACACAAGAATAGCTTTTGCTAGCTAGAATATCACAATCATCAAGAGTATTTACCATGTCAGTTCTACCAGAAGTACATAACTGTACTTCTGGTTCTACTGAATACATGAAATTCCATACACAGGACGTGACGAGATATAAACGATGTGCGATGTCTCGTCTTGATAAGCCATGTGGTTTGAGCATGCGCTGTAGAACCCAGTTGGCGGTTTGAAGCCTAAGACGAAGAATACGACTGCTCTGCATTTTTAGAGTCGGGTCTTCCACAGGAAGCCCGACTAACAATACTTCGGATTTAGTTTGAACGCCGTAACAACCGACAGGTCCAAACTTGACAACAAGAATATGAACTGGTGATTTCGGCTCGAACAATTTCCTTCTTACCTCGTCAGAACATTACTAGGGACCTATAAAAGGCCGTTCATGAAGTTTAAAAAAAATCGTACGAGGGAATTGGCCATTACAAAAAAGAGCAGGGGACTGGGACCAAGTCCGTAAATCTAATTCAACAAGACGCTCAATGAGCGTACACTCGGGCATTATGACAAGGACAATGTCAGTTGCGTGACGAGGGACCTGACAATGAATGACAGTTGCGTTACGAGGGAGACTCATAGATAAAGATATCCGATTCGTACGTTCCTAGCACGTACTTGGAACGTCCAGTTGAGTTCGATATACGCTCGGAAACTATTTGACACGTTTGAGCAAATCATACTTTCGGATTTATAAATGAGCGGCCACGAACAACACTCCACTGGTATACGTCGGATCAAACAATGATCTAACTGGTTCGCAAATTAAGAAATAGGTTAAATGAAGAATAACCAATACGACGTAGAATATTTCGGATTTAATTTTGCACAATATTTCGACTAGCCATACTAGTCTTCATCAGGTGCATAAGAGATTTTACAAGTGACTTGACTATATATAATGGTAAAAAGGAAATGACGTTTTAGTATATGATATGATAGCGAGAGATAAGTAACGGTGTAACTGATTAGTAGGTTTCATCGCGTTTATTAAGGCCATTAGGTTCAAGAGTGTTAGCACGTGTTATGAGATAAGCTTCTTTGGCTTTGCGAATAGCATCACGAGAAGAGAAAATTTGTTCTAAAGGAATTAAAAGGATATTAGATGCAGAGTGGTCAGGGTTAGATAGAAAATGTTCAGATGCAGTAGTGGGTTTGGATTTACTAGAAGGTTTGTCAACTGTCCTACGATGTTCGTTGAAGCGGTCTTTGAGTCTACGTTTGGTTTCACCAATGTACTGTTTGTGACATTTAGTACATTGAATCATGTAAATTACGTTTTTTGTGTTACAGTCCATGTGTGTAGTAATGGTTCTGGTTTCACCCGTAGAAGTAAAAGTATATTGGGTGCAGTTATCGGAAATGTAAGGGCAAGTTAAACAGTTTTAATTTGTCCACAACGAAAAGAACCTGGATTGTGATTGGAAGCAGTGTTGGAGTTATCTGACGGTAGTTTGGATTTGACTCGCAAATCACGTAGATCACAATCCAGGTTCTTTTCGTTGTGGACAAAACTGTTTAACTTGCCCTTACATTTCCGATAACTGCACCCAATATACTTTTACTTCTACGGGTGAAACCAGAACCATTACTACACACATGGACTGTAACACAAAAAACGTAATTTACATGATTCAATGTACTAAATGTCACAAACAGTACATTGGTGAAACCAAACGTAGACTCAAAGACCGCTTCAACGAACATCGTAGGACAGTTGACAAACCTTCTAGTAAATCCAAACCCACTACTGCATCTGAACATTTTCTATCTAACCCTGACCACTCTGCATCTAATATCCTTTTAATTCCTTTAGAACAAATTTTCTCTTCTCGTGATGCTATTCGCAAAGCCAAAGAAGCTTATCTCATAACACGTGCTAACACTCTTGAACCTAATGGCCTTAATAAACGCGATGAAACCTACTAATCAGTTACACCGTTACTTATCTCTCGCTATCATATCATATACTAAAACGTCATTTCCTTTTTACCATTATATATAGTCAAGTCACTTGTAAAATCTCTTATGCACCTGATGAAGACTAGTATGGCTAGTCGAAATATTGTGCAAAATTAAATCCGAAATATTCTACGTCGTATTGGTTATTCTTCATTTAACCTATTTCGGATTTAGTTCGATAGGCGTTCGGAAACTATTCGACCCGTTTGTGGCGAACATGAATATGCAACCTCAAGTGACCTCAAGTACGTTTAAAGACGTACCACAGACGCACTTCGAAGAGTCGGAGATCTTTATCGATGCTCACCGACACAAATAGTCTCCCTCGTCACGCAACTGTCATTGTCATAATGCCCGACTATACGTTCATTGAGCGTCTTCTTCTGTAATAGATCCCTAAAATCTAAGGACGTTTTGATTTCGTCACGCGCCGTGAAAAACCGATTAAAAAGTATCCGACAGTAAAACGAAACACATTTCTCAGATATATAATGATGGATGTTTATTTGATTCGACGTTTGAAAAATTCAGAAGGAAAAGAAATCGTAGAAATCGTACTTCAAAACTTCATCAAAGCAAAGGCGAGCAAGGTCAATGTTATAGGTCAATGAATAGCAAATCATGTGCACCAACTGGACTATATTTTTGCTGCTTTCCGCTAAACCTCAAAGCTCATCCTGCACCTCTGTGTCATCCTTCGTCGCTTCCGAAGATTCGCTTCCTTTTTACCCTTTCGTTTCTGTCATGTTTTCTGTTTAGTGAGTGTCAGTTTGTCAGCATTTCGGAAGTGCCCGAGTTAAAAAGAACAAGAATGGGGGGGGGGGGGGGGGGGGGGGGAAATAGCAAGAAAGTTGAGGATTCTCTTGTGATTTTGAATTTAACAAATTTACGATAGTTTCGCGTGGTATGTCCTCTTATTTACCACGGTTGGCGCCATCGAATCGTCAAAATTGTTGTGGATTCACGAGGCGTAGCCGAGTGCATCCACTTAACAATTTTGACGATGAGATGGCGCCAACCGTGGTAAATAAGAGGACATACCACAAGAAACTATCGTAAATTTGTTTTTTACCACAACAGACGGAGAAAACATCCGAAAACGCCGAGAAATTTTGAAAGAAAAACTGATTCAAGCGCACTAGATCCGTGTGCGAGCGAACACACAATTGCCGTGGTATGTACTCTTATTTACCACGGCTCTAAGCCAATCAGAGAGCGAGAAACTGACTAGTTGTGGTAAAAAACATTTTAGCGAGTGAAGTGCGCGCGCCACTGACGCCAGTTACGCCATCGAGCGCGCGCTTCGTTTACTACGAGATGTTGCGCTAATAATCTTCCCATGCACATTAAAAATATTGACAGGATGTTGCGCGAAAAATCGTCGCTGCTAATCGTCCCGTGTAACATCAGCTTTATGCTCTCTCGGTTGATCATGGATTGGATCAAAAGCCAATTATTCTGTTCTTGCAACGATCCCTTCAAATGTCATTTGAGCTCAGTAATTGAATTAACCTTTTGTATATGTCTTTCTTCAGTGGCATCCTGAAGTGACCCATCACCGCCCTGGCATTCCTATTATTTTAGTTGGTACAAAGATTGATCTACGAGATGACAAAGACACCATTGAAGAATTGAAAGAAAAGAAACTTTCCCCTCTTACAGAAGCCAATGGCACATCGATGGCTAAAGAGATCAAAGCAGTTCAGTACATCGAGTGTTCAGCTCTGACACAAAAGGGGCTAAAAAGAGTGTTTGATGATGCTATAAGGGCAGTGTTGTCCCCTAAGAAACCTGAAAGGCCGAAAAGGAAATGCACACTTTTATAAGAGAAAGCGACACGTCCGAGGTGGAATTAAAATCACCTAAAAACACCACCAAATCACCAGGAAACATTCAAATATACAATAAAACACGAATACACAGGTAAACAAAGACAAATATTGCCATTTATTTCGAAAAATTTAAATTATCTCTCAACAAGAGCTGGGGCTACTGGTTCCCAATCCACTTCAGTCAATATAATTATTCTTTTTTTTTAACGGCACAATACTAAAGTATTTTAATTTCTACATTATATAAACTTATTGTAAAATGATAGATTGTAAGACGATCTCCCTTCGCTGATTGGTCGATTGCATCACAGGCAGCCCAACCATTGCTTTTGAGGCTACTAAATAATTCAAAAAACGATATTTGCGTCTTTTTTTGATGGGTTCCCTGTGGTAAAGCGCGCGCGCAATATATACGTTGGGTTCCCTGTGCTGAGTAATGTCCTATGTTGGGCTTCCTGTGTGCGTCCTGCGGGATGCGCCCGCAGCAAATGTGTATATTTACACCTTGTGCTCACCTTATGTAAATATACACATACACTGCGGGACGCGCGGGATGCACACAGGAAGCCCAACATAGGACATTACTCAACACAGGGAACCCAACATATGTATTGGGCTCGCGCGCTTTACCACAGGGAACCCATAAAAAATAAGCAAATATCATTTTTTGAATCATTTATATTTGCCTCAAAAGCAATGGTTGGGCTGCCTGTGATTGCATCTGACATGTTTGAAGGCTGTCATTCATTAGGTGTCTGCATGAAAGTGAGATTCGTAACGGCTACGACCAGAGGCTTTGTTTTCTTTCTCGCTGCTTCGTAGCTCGCGGGAAGTACAAACATCGTATTATAGAGTTTGACAAAGCCTCTGGAACCAGTGTACCTGAAACACTATTCTTCAAATAAAATGGCTGGCCATTTCGATGTGAAGCTAGAGTGAACGAGGAAAATGCTTGTGTTCTTGATTTTCGTCGTGACAATGCAGAACTTTAGTTTGTGACTCTAGTTACCACTGACTTGTAACAATAATGAGTGATTATTGGTCAACTTTCTCGAATAATATTTGGCGAAGTTTAAGTTGAGTCACTATTAAATAAATTGAAGCCATACTCTTAAGTACAGCTTGTTAAAAGCTAGCCTCCTAAAGCAGACGCGTGTCCAGGCTTTCGTTTTACTTTCTTAAGCTAGTTAAAAGTCTGATTTATTTTGTGTTTTACAAGGCCGTATGATAACTGTGTCAATTGTCAAGAAAGAGAAAGTTTTTGGTGTTTAAAAATGAAATAAAAATATTGTCTTCTTTTACATTCCCGACAGGAACTAGATTAAAGACAGTCCAGGCTGTCGATGATGGTTTGGGATTCAGGCATACAGTATAGGACAGTAGTAAAAAGCGCGACGAGCTTCACAACTGAATGAAAGGAATTATGACGGTTGTGAGGAAAACTTTAGAAGAGCAGTATACAGCTATTTCAAAAAAGGTTGGTGAAGATTTTGTTGCATACCAAGCCCGAAATGCACTATGGGCGATGTGAATGGAGTCAGCGAAAGGTCACAACAATATGGACTCTGGGAATTTTCCCAAACTCTATCTTCGCAATATGAAGCCGGCATATTTTCTTTTGTATGTGCATGCATGCAGACATTGTTTACATATGATCCACAATACATTTCGGGCTTGGTATGCAACATGCAAGCAACAAAACCGGCACCAACCTTTTTTGAAATAGCTGTATATATTAATTCTCGTCTCAAGTTGTAGTTTGACTAGTTTATACGACCGATGCTCTACTAGTGTAGAATTCAACGAAACCGCCCTCCGGCGTTTCGTTACATAATGAATATTTATTCTCGCATTTTTGCGTCATCTGAGTTTTGAAATAAAACCGTATACTGACGGTAACCATGGGCTCCTGCGGTAACTAAAATATAAAGGTGCATAGAGTCGTTTTCGTACGAGTGGGAAACCTACACTGTACCGTGACACTCAAATGGCTTCTTTTCTGAACCAATCAAAAAGCGTGCAGATAAACCTACGGTACCGTGACACTCAAAATGGCTTCTTTTCTGAACGGCAATCAAAAAGCGTGCATATAAACCTACGGTACCGTGACACTCAAATGGCTTCTTTTCTGAACCAATCAAAAAGCGTACAGATGCATTTCATTCAATCAAACTCTTTCAATGCGGCACGGTAAGTACGGTACCGCCGTAACGTTCATTCTCCACCTTCCATTCGTGAGGGACTTGAGCTGTGAAGAACGAAGAGACAACATATAATACCGGCCAGCTCAGAATTTGTATAAACGGCTGGTTAAGACGGTTGAGAGTGCTAGCAAAATCGAAAAAACATACTTAGATTTTTGGGAACTACTTTACGTGAGTTAATTTGACAGCTGAACTTGCTCCTTGACCCGGCTCCGGTGCTTCCAGATTGGTTTGTGATTTGTAATCTCTCTCGTGGTCAGACTCGTTGTCTCGTTCGAAATTTCCATCTTTACCCGATAACTGGTGCAAAAGTCGTTTTGATCGGTCTAGGATAAAGTCTATCAATTCGCCGAATGAAAAGTAGAAGTGCGATCAAGTAAAAACTACTTCGAGCTACCTTAAACACGAGGGCGCACTATAAAAAGGAGAGGTACCTAGCTAGGGTAAGTTCGTTGGATCTGTCAATCAAATCTACCGGAGATGTCGCACAGAGAGGATCTCAAGAACTGCTAGACTGTTAACAGTCCCCTCTTTTCCCTCCAGACTCAGTCGAACGAGAGAAAAAGATCCCGGGAAAAACCGATCCCGGACGCGCGAGGATTGGGGAGAGTTTAGGGGGCGAGAATGGAAGGAGAAGGGACTGTGGACAACACGTCACAGAGATTTGAATTATCCGTTGCTCACACAACGGAAAATTCCCATATTGGTCAGAGTCAATCGATCACTCATCGGCCTATCAGCTAGCTGGGTGACTTATTCCATTGACAACACGGAGAGTTTCTCTGATGTTTTACATTTTGAAACCGGAGCAAAAAGTTGCAGCGAAATGTTTAGAAGGTAAAGATGTGTTCGCTGTTTTACCGACTGGTTTCGACAAGTCTGATTTACTAGAACTGAAGTATCGTCGAAGATCGATATTCAGTTCAGAAACTTTTCTTATTTCCATGGCATATTTTGCACACATGCACTAGCCTGCTTTCAGGCTCGATTCCCAATATTGTCCCCATGTAAAAGAGCCTGAAAGCAGGCTACTCATTCCCCGCCGTTCCCCCTCCCTTTTCCCCTCCCCCTCCCTCTCTTCCCAAAATTGTCCCCATGTAAGAGAGCCTGAATCAAAGAGCGTTTGGAAGCCCATGAGCAAGGAAAAACGTTCCTTGACAAATTCAGCATGCTTCAATTAGTCAACGGTGTGAAGTATGAGAGAGTCCTTCATTTGAAGTCTCAGCTTTCCCTCAATTTAGATTTCATTTCTTCCTTGGATTATAGTGTGTATCATGGCAGCCATGACCTATTTGAACCAATAAGCTGTTTTCAAGTCTTCCCATGTAAAATCCTCTCTTCAATAGCTGCCAGTTCTTCTACACATTCATCTCTTCTCTTTCGAATTGAGGTCATGACTGCATCATGTCTTGCTGGATACTTGATGAGATCCTCCTACATTACAGAGTACAGTAGTGTAAAACTTATTCATGAATGAAGCAATGAAATACTGTCAGTATAATGATTCCCATACTTCATTCTTGTTAATATTTATTGATGATTTTAACAACAAAGCTTCATTATAATAGCTGTAAGTATATACTGGTATACATGTACCTGGAGAGCTGCAGCTGCAGCCATAGGTGTCTGAGGTCTTACTTCTTCAGGACTATAAAGTTAATATGTGCAATTCTTTATCAGTAACTTGCCCTGACATAATAACACCAACTAAGGCCTAGTTCAAACGCCATACTTTCCAAGAGCCATTCTTAATTACTTCAAAAGAAGCAGCCTCATTATCTATTGTTTGAAATGAGAACGGCTCATGATTAGCACGACGTCTGAACTTGGCCTAAGTGTATTTGTTAAGAAGTTTAAGTGATTCCTTACAAAACATAGTCCTTGAGGGTAGACTTGACCATGTCCTGAAGATGGTTGATGTCATATTGATAACGAACAACTATGGATGATCCCTCTGGATTACCGATTCCTAGGACAGCATATAATAATCAATACATACAGTAGCTACATGTAAATTGAAAGAGCCGGTTACAATGTACCTTGAAGAAGTCGTTCCAGATCTCGTATTTCTTGCCTGATGAGATCTGCTCCACGTTTTCCTCTGTAAATGCTGAGTAGAAGAAAACAAAGTGACTTGTTCAATTTAATTTAATGAAAATTCCAAGAAAAACAATTAAATGCCATGTTCTAAATTTGTAGTTAAAACTTTAGAGAATTATTAATCTGATAAAAAATTATAATTTAATAATAATGGTAGTGCTTTTTTATTATACACTATGATCAGATGACAGAGAACTGGATACTAGAAGTTAATTTATAATAATAATTAATGCAAGTTTAGGTCACCTTTTCTAGATTGTCCCAACTGTATAAGCCACCGATTCAAAAGATGATTTTAGTTTAAAAGGTGTGGCTTATACGCGGGTCTTTACGGAACGTGACTCTCATTTAACTTACTCGTGAAGTAATTCCCCTTCATTGGTGTACATTCTCATATGGTTCACTCTGGATTCATCATCACTGAGCGTAAAAGAAATGAAGTGTTCATGTCAATCAAAGGATAATAATAAACATGTTGTTATCTACATTGTACATACATGTGTATGTCATTTTATGTACTAGTAGTAGTAGTAGTAAGACTTTATTTAAAGAGGGTGACACGTGACTGTACCTGTTATCAGCTGACTTTGGCTGCGGTGCAGGCTCTCCCTAAAACCCAGTTGTAATAGTATTAATAATTGATTAGAATGATTAATAAACCTGTGAAATAAGTAATAGTCTAGAATGAACATTAGTCTTTTGTTTTCATTTGACTTTCATTCTTACTAGACAAACTATTCTTCGTGTTCAGTATAAATACTTCTGTCATGATATGGATAGCCTGTGTTACAGCCTGAACCAAACCCAATAACACAGGCTAGATTTGGACATGGTGTAACAGACAATGACCGTCTAATTCTTGTTGAAGACTGATAGGGAAAGTATGTGAATACATTGAAGGTGATCACATTGCTAATAAATTGTAGAGACCACAGCTCAGTTAATTAACGAAAATGAAACTGATTTACATCACAGTGAACTCTCTCTAAGCCGGCCACCCTCTGGACCAACTATTGCTGTCTGTCTTAAAGAGTTGTCTGTCTTAGATGGGTGTTTGCCTACTAGAGAGAGCTGACTGTAGTCATTACTTGTAATAATAAGAACAAGAAACCATTCCTTTATACATATTCTTACCTTGCTGTCAGTGTTTTTCTTTGTTCTAGGCCTTGGTGGTTTGTATTTCTGTCAATAGTTGTAATATTTGTAAACAAGATATAGCAGACTTCGTACTGATCAATAGTAATAACAATAATTCCATACCTGGGGCTGTGGTGGTGGTGGAGTATATACCAGCTGATCCTCAGGCTCTTGTGGCATAGGAACACAAGGCAAATCTTCTTTTGTGGATTGAAGACAAGGAAGAAACACAAAACTAGACTCAGGAGAATACCCTTGGGCCCTGTCCAAGTGTAAATGAGGAGAACAATTCAAACATGATTTTGTTAAATATTTATTGCAACACAGCATCACTATGGAGTTATCACTTGATCCAGGGTTTACAATGTACATGTACAGTAAAGTCTGTTCAAGGTACACTATAATTGTAATTACATTAATAGAAGTGCATAATGTAGTATTTCATTTCCTACCAGCCACTGGGAACTTCCTCTGTTAACCATTCTGATAACGCCATTAAACCTTGTGGTAATACCCTGATTAAAATAACACGTACTGTATAAGTAGTAGCAGGGCGTAGCCAGGATTTTCCATTGGGGGGTGCATACTCCATATCGTTCACCACCAAATCCCCCCCCCCCCTCCTCTCCTCAAACATATAAATTAAAGAATAGACCCAGAGGAAGGGGGGGGGGGGGGGGGGGAGGTAGGTCTCAGGCACTCTGGAACTCCCCTGCCTATGTCCCTGAGTAGGTCCATGTCACAAATTTAAACAATATCTAGACTTCTGGCCGGCGAATCGCATAAAAGTTACGTAATGCTGGGCGTAACTGCTAATATATCATATTTTGACTGGGCTGAACGTCTGAAATCAGCAGTATTTTAACTCACCCCAGAATACCCCATGATTCAATCTGAATAATAAATGGTAAATATGATTATACAATGTACAAAACCAGCCCCTGTATACCCACTGCGTTAACTGACTTGCAGGACATTGTACGGGATGAAGACGATGTAAATTTACTATTACATGTATATTCGTTGACACATTTGGTACATCTTATCACCTATTTTGATAAATACTTGAGACATTATCATCTTCACTATTGCCATCCTTTTCTTTGCTCAAGTCTTCAGACTTCAGAATATCTGCATGCAAATATCCCTGTACCTCCATCTTGCTGAGAGATGACACCCTGGTGAATGGTTTCCATGGTGGACGGGGTGGCAGAGCTGATGCTGATGACTTCCTCATGAAATCACTTTCTTCATGGCTTGTAATTCTGGCTTTCGCACTGAATGGCCTCTTTTCTTTGGGCGCCATCGCCAGTGGGGGTCCCTTGGGTGCGGCATGGTATGCTCTACGTTGAGCTGCTGATGGCGGCCTTTTGACAACCACTTAAGAAATATATATAATCATTATTAAGTAATGTTTTTTACTCAAACGTGGCTACATCAAGGTGGATCCAGTGCTTGAAATAAGTAAGCCCCCCGGGGGGTTTAATAGAGGATTTATGGTAGTTGTAGATATATAAATATCCACCACTGCTCACCTCAACTTTGGGGGATAATTGTTAAATCTCAGTTATACCTAGCCTGATTTTCAGATGGTCCTTGGACCCTTGGTCCTCCGCTCTAGAGTGGAATCGAGTTGCAATTAGCCATTAGAGAGCTTTAGCAAACACGACGCGACGTGAGAACACGACGTTAGATGACGAATATATCACATTTGGTCATTGCGTGACTACCGTGACAACATCGCGACGTCAAGTTCACGACGCCATTTCACTTGTTTTAACGTCCTCTTCGTGACGTTGAGGACGCCAACGGTCGTTTCACAGTTATTCGTCAGCGCGCGCGCCGTCCTCTTTCACGTCGCGTCGTGTTTGCTAAATCTCTCTATTACCTAAACGAGCAGGGGACTGCGAACGAGTTTATTAGAATTAATCATATTCATTTTGAAATCACTAGTAAATCCTGCAATCTGATTGGCTAAAAATGGTGCGATTAAATCATTAATTGCACTATTTTGGATCATTAATTGCACCAATTTTTTTATTTTTTTTATTTTCGCACAGAAACTCTAATTTTATTAAATTCAAACGATTCTTCATAAAAAGTAATTTGTAATTTAGAATGAAAGAGTTGTATTTTAGGCATCAAAATTATTCTTATTATTGCAACTTACCACCTAAATATAACGAGTGTATTTGAAAAGATTTCAAAATGAATATGATTAATAGGTAATTGAACTTCGTGTCGTGCAATTTTGGTCTGAAATCATACTCGTGATAACAAATTGCACTCCCGCTACGCGGTCGTGCAATTTTGTAATCACTCGTATGATTTCAGACCAAATTGCACTCCACTCAGTTCTATTACCATTACTAATGCAATTACGAAATAAAGTTATGACATGAAACAGAATGTTGAAATCACAAGCCCAAGCATAAATTTTAAAAAAATTCTCGGACCAGTAAAGAAAAATGTCAAACTACAATGTACAGTAAAGTCTGTTCAAGGTGCACTATTGCAGGTTAAGTTAACAGACACTAGACAAAGGTGTATAGGGGAAAAAAATACTTTATTTCCAATTTTATTTTTTTGCTGAATTTATGCTTGGGCTCCTTGTGGTTGAAATTAGCTGTGCAAAGTTTGATTTGATTTGAGCGAATTCTGTCGGAACTATAAACTTTTGAAATTGTGTTGTCCAGCCAAAATATTACAGTGAATGTATGGTAAATTGGCTGGACAACGTCAAAAATTTACAGAGTTTGTATGGGAAAATAGACATCTTTGATGCCCTCTAGCATCGTCAATATTAAGCCGAAGTTCACCAAACTTTCCAGACTAGCTAAGTTTGATCTGATCTCTCAGATCTCTCACTTTTGCTAGTTTCTTATTGAATTTACGGACTTGCTCCCAGTCCCCTGCTCGTTTTGGTAATGGCTAATGAGTGGGAGGAGGAATGGGTACGTTGCCAAGGAAACCAACAAGCTATAAAAACATTCACAGATTCTTGTGTTCTTTGGAAAATTACAACTCACTAATAAATTCCATCAACTTAAGATACAAACCTCTAGAATCAATTAACCCACGAGCCATTTCAAGTACATCTTGATCCATGGTACAGTCTCTACAAGCTACAACTCGTTGGACTAACCGCCATTTTGAAGATTTCGTTCTCAATAAAATTGCTTCTCTTCTCAAAACGAAGTTATCCTTTCCTTATAAATGCCATCGAGACTCCCCTTTGCAGTCCAAACGAGCTCATTTTGAAACTATTTAATACATGTGACGCCATGAATTTCAGAATTCTGTTGACAACTCTTTGTCAGAGAAGCCCTTCCAACTTTGTACTCCCGACCCCTCCCCCGCTAATAACATTTGTAAACAACCAGGATGCTTTGCGGGTTGTGACCCAGGCGTTGGCGAACATCAGAGCAAATTAGAAGGAAAAGTTTTAGGAAATTTGGTCGACTTTTGAACGCGTCTGGCAAAATGCAGGCAATCAAATGTGTCGTTGTTGGTGACGGGTAAGTACTGTCATTATCTGATATACAACATGTGCGTGAATTGAAGAAAAATCTTTGGATTTTGAGCGGTTTTTGGGTTTATTACTGGGCCACGTGTGAGAGTCGTGTACTTGGATGGATATTATACAGCATTTGTTTGTATTCCTTTGGTGCAATTAAAACTTTCTGTCAATTTTTCACGTGATTTCCTAGCTGAGATATTCTCATTGGATTTGCTGGTGATTTATTGATCGTTTCTTTAGCACTATATCGTCAGCACACATCAAGACAGTTCACAAGTTAATGATTATCGATCGATTTTATATGTTTTTCCGACATGAACTTTTGTTATTCCATGTTCTACTTCGTTGACAGCGTTTGGTTGTACAGCTAGTAAACATCGAATTCACATGAAGCATTTCTATGCAGTTAGTAATAGGTAACATTGTGAATGATGGACATTATTTTCGTGTAGTGTAAATTGCTCAATTGACTGAAATATGGTTCTTGTTATAAACTTCCTTGTGTATATTTGTAGAATGTACAAATCTTTCGTCCCAAAACTCTTTCCCCTGTATATCTGTACTCTTGTTCAGAGATTCAATTTTAAATTAAAAAGAACTTGCACATACTTACAAGTGCCAGATCAATTTAAAATAGCTTTTCATAAAATCTCATTAGAACAAATGAGCATCTAGGGTTTTTTGTATAAACAGTCTACAATGTACATGTATTTTTAGAATTTTTAGTATATATAATGGACAATTATGGACTGTTCAATCTGTACAAGTTTGCTTGTGTCTGTTATATCAAGGACGTACATGTCTGTATGTACAGAGATCTCTTTGTAATTATTTTCCAAGCCACAGCTACCTTTGGTAGTCACAGCCAAAGGCACCAAATATAATTTTAGTTATTTAATTATTGCACTTTGACAAATCAATCTGAAAGTAACGACTGGGTCTGTGATTATGACTGATGTTGGTTTTGTTTTTGCAGAGCTGTTGGAAAAACGTGCATGCTTATTAGCTATACAACAAATGCATTTCCTGGTGAATACATTCCTACTGTGTAAGTATGACAGGTACATGTACATACATATAGCTTCAATGATTTCTGATTTTTAAGTCAATATTCAACGATTGTGCAATTAGATATACAGTCAATGTCATAAAAGGTTGTCCAGTTAAAAAGAGATTAACACTACAATACTACAAATGTCACTTGTCTCATAATATATTTGTTTTGCGTGCATGAAATAAGTATTTATTGTGCACGTCAAGCTGATATGATTCAAAGTATGAAGAATATAATCGGCTCCATGTGCACAATAAAAAAGAGGTTATTACATGGGAAGTTGTGTACATAATACGGCTGGATATTTTTATGAGTTGAGCCATAGGTGAGTCAAAATACAAACAGACGAGTAAAAATATCCAGCTGTATTACACAACTTCTCGTGTAATAACTTGTAATATATGTTGTCCCAAACATCACAGTGTTCACCAGATCCAGATGTCTGTGGATCCAGATGGTGAATATAAATTTTGTTGAAATAAATAAATTTATGTGTAAAAATATTAAGGAAAAGTGTGCAAATGTCTTGTATGGTTGCATAACACTAGTGATTCTATTTCTTTTATCCTCACAGTTTTGATAATTACTCAGCCAATGTAATGGTTGATGGTAGGCCAATCAACCTTGGCTTATGGGATACTGCTGGTCAAGAAGATTATGACAGACTAAGGCCATTATCCTATCCTCAGACTGTAAGTGTAGAGACTTGACCTTGATAAGTTCAATGAGAAGGAAATATCCTTGGGAAGGATCGTCATGATAGAAACTACAATGATATTCATTATTTGGGCATACACTATGTCGATATGGTTTTGATTGACAGAGTATAGGTATATAATGTTTGTTCTTTCTGGGGGACATCATCAGTAGAAACTACAATGATATTCATTATTTGGGCACTAGCTATGTCGATATGGTTTTGATTGACAGTATAGGTATATAATGTTTGTTTTTTCTGGGGGACATCATCAATAGAAACGACAATGATATTCATTATTTGGGCACTAGCTATGTCGATATGGTTTTGATTGACAGTATAGGTATATAATGTTTGTTCTTTCTGGGGGACATCATCAATAGAAACTACAATGATACAGTGTATTCATTATTTGGGCACTAGCTATGTCGATATGGTTTTGATTGACAGTATAGGTATATAATGTTTGTTCTTTCTGGGGGACATCATCAGTAGAAACTACAATGATATTCATTATTTGGGCACTAGCTATGTCGATATGGTTTTGATTGACAGTATAGGTATATAATGTTTGTTTTTTCTGGGGGACATCATCAGTAGAAACTACTTGAATGATATTCATTATTTGGGCACTAGCTATGTCGATATGGTTTTGATTGACAGTATAGGTATATAATGTTTGTTCTTTCTGGGGGACATCATCAATAGAAACGACAATGATATTCATTATTTGGGCATACACTATGTCGATATGGGATGTAGGACTATTTAAGAGGCTTGCATGATGGCTGATGCATCCTTTATGGTCTTACAGAAAACAAAATTATGGCAAGAAGAAATAACAATTCCTTGTGATCAAAACAACCAGCCTTTTCATGTATCAATATTGTTTTTTAAATTCTTGATTTTTTCCTCAGGACGTGTTTTTAATTTGCTTCTCTGTAATCAGTCCTGCTTCATATGAAAATGTTAGAGCAAAGGTAAGAATGTCAAGATAGTGTAAACTGTAAATGTATACTACAATATATTCGTTTCAGTGGTTGTACAGTAAATGAATTAAAGGTGTAAGTGATCTTTGGTCAAAATCTAAATTCTCCTTTTAGTAATTGGAAATTGTAATGAAGAAATAGAAAACGAGTGTGCGTGCTATGTGCAGACTTAGAGCATGTGGGAATTTGCTTCTCAACAGTTCTTGTCAAGTGTTCTGATCAGTTCCCAAGTGCTCTAAATCTGCACATAGCACAGCGGACAAGTTTTCTATTTCTTTTATAAAATACAATATGATTTTAAGGCAAGTTTTCAATTTTGTTTGTTACTAATTTTTTTGAATATCTGCGTGTGCATGCTCTGTGCTCTAACAAAGCATGCTGAATATGCATCCTTTGGCCAATCAGAGCGCACGTTATATCATAGTTATTTTATAAGGAGATTTGGATTGCATCAATTACTCTGGTCAATTAGGCCTAGTTCAAATGCCGTACTTTCCAAGAGCCGTTCTTAATTACTTCAAAAGAAACCACCTCATTATCTATTGTTTGAAATGAGAACGGCTCATGATTAGCACGACGTCTGAACTAGGCCTTACTCTGTTCTTGTAACGATCCCTTCGAATGTCATTTGAGCTCAGTAATTGAATTAACCTTTTGTATATGTCTTTCTTCAGTGGCATCCTGAAGTGACCCATCACTGCCCTGGCATTCCTATTATTTTAGTTGGTACAAAGATTGATCTACGAGATGACAAAGACACCATTGAAAAACTGAAAGAAAAGAAACTTTCCCCTCTTACACAAGCCAATGGCTCATCGATGGCTAAAGAGATCAAAGCAGTTCAGTACATCGAGTGTTCAGCTCTGACACAAAAGGGGCTAAAAAGAGTGTTTGATGATGCTATAAGGGCAGTGTTGTCCCCTAAGAAACCTGAAAGGCCGAAAAGGAAATGCACACTTTTATAAGAGAACAAGCGACATGTATGTGTACAATGTACATATATTAATTTATGGGGTATAATGGGTCTGAACTGCTATGTTTCTTTACAGTGGGCGTAGAACTTTGTCCAGGATTAGTTAGAGTCATAAACTGGAAAATATTATTAGTGATATTTATAAACTTATGAGATTCAGCTGTGGAAAAGAAAATAGCATTTTGCACATCTTTGTAAACGCACAGAACTGCATATCAAATAGTTTCTGGGGAAAACTGTAGTTTCTCTGCTGCATTCGGCCAATTCCATTTTTGGTAACAAACGTCTATATTTGTTATCAAGATTCCATATAAAGTATCAAATAATAATCAAATCCATATTTGGTATTAAAACCCATATTTGGTATGGGGCTACTGGTTCCCAATCCACTCCAGTCAATATAATTATTGGTATGTAAATGGCACAGTACCAAAGTTTTTTAATTTCTAGATTATATAAACTTATTGTAAAATGATAGACAAGTTTTGCAAATGATCCGTTTAAATTCCAATGTTCTAAACATGTAGGTACCAATAACTTTATAATTTGGTGATTTAGATTAGAAAGATAGACAAAAGGTTCAAACATATTCATATATATATATATTCTCTGAAAACATCAATTACCTTTCATGTTATTTTGGACATTATTTTTGAAGGGACCTTTTCGTAGTTTCCCAGAATGCTTTATGATTCTGCGCGCGCAAGCGAGGTCAGGGGGGGAAATATTTAGAATTGATCGTGTATTGAGGAAAATATGACTACTGTATATAATCAAGAACAGAAAATTATTATTTTTTGCTTGAGAATTTGCATCTATCCATATAATTCTTCTTATGCACTTTTAATCTGCAGTAAAAGTCTAAGTTTTCTACTGAATTTCTTCGTTCTCTCTTAATATTTTCGATCTATTTTGTACCCTGACCTCGCTTGCGCGCGCCGAATCATGAAGAATTCTGGGAAACTACGAAAAGTTCCAGAATCGACAACCACTAAAAGCATAAAACGTACCTTCCTTTATTAGTATCACAGGTATACTTGATTTTAATATGATTGTCGCATTTTTGTGAGCAAAAGATAAAATTAATAAATTATGATATATGAAGCAAGGCAGTTTTTCAAGTCTAGTTTTTCCTGAAACACTAATATTCAACTAAATGGCTGGCCATTTCGATGTGAAGCTAGAGTGAGAAATGGATTTCAACTAAATGGCTGGCCATTTCGATGTGAAGCTAGAGTGAACAAGAGGAAAATGTTTGTGTTCTTGATTTTTGTTGTGAAATATTCATGTTTTTAATTTTTTTGGGAAATTTTGAATTTCAATCGTTATGGTTATGGGAGTGCATCAGTTCTCCATCCCGTGTTGAAACGGTCACAGAAATTGCAAGAAATAACTAATTCTAGGAAATCGAACAATGCAGTACTTTAGCTTGTTGTAACAATAATTATTGGTCAACTTTCTCGAATAATATTTGGTGAAGTTTAAGTTGAGTCGATATTAAATTGAAGCCATACTCTAAGTACAGCTTGTTAAAAATCTGATTTATTTTGTGTTTTACAAGGCCGTATGATAACTGTGTTAATCATATTCATTTTGAAATCACTAGTAAATCCTGCAATCTGATTGGCTAAAAATGGTGCGATTAAATCATTAATTGCACTATTTTGGATCATTAATTGCACCAATTTTTTTTTTTTTAAATTTTCGCACAGAAACTCTAATTTTATTAAATTCAAACGATTCTTCATAAAAAGTAATTTGTAATTTAGAATGAAAGAGTTGTATTTCAGGCATCAAAATTATTCTTATTATTGCAACTTACCACCTAAATATAACGAGTGTATTTGAAAAGATTTCAAAATGAATATGATTAATAGGTAATTGAACTTCGTGTCGTGCAATTTTGGTCTGAAATCATACTCGCGATAACAAATTGCACTCCCGCTACGCGGTCGTGCAATTTTGTAATCACTCGTATGATTTCAGACCAAATTGCACTCCACTCAGTTCTATTACCATTACAAATTGTCAAGAGAGAGAAAGTTTTTGGTGTTTAAAAATGAAATAAAAATATTTACTGTGAAAAATGTATTCCTGAATTTCTTTCCCCCCTCCATACTGAATTACTGTCCGAGGCTGTCTTCATTCCCGACAGGAAAGACAGTCCCAGGCTTTCGATGATGCAACTGAAGCGAGGCAAAAAGATCCAGGCATACAATAGTATAAAACGCGATCTTCACAACTGAATGAAAGGAATTTTGATCGACGGTTGTGAAACCTTGTGAGTAAAACTTTAGGAAAGCAATTATAAACCTATTCCAAAAATCGTTGTCCCCGCCGAAAGCAACAAGCAAGAAGCTGACAACCGCAAAGAGCATTGGGACTTTCTCCTTATTCATTTATTCATCCGTGGACAATTTGACAACATGCATTTTCAAATGGCCGAATAGTTCCAAATGATTGCTATTATAACTTCTCAAGTACCACGGATAAATAAATTAATTAGGAGATTCCCAAAGTCCTTTGCGGTCGTCAGCTTCTTGCTTGTTGTTTTCGGCCCGGACAACGATATTTGGAATAGGTGTATATTATTGTATGGTCTTGTAGTTTGACTGGCATGAAGTTTATTCTCACATTTTGGCGTCATGAGTTTTGGAATAAAACCGTATACTGACGGTAACTAGTACCGTGACACTCGGATGGCTTCCTTTCTGAACCAATCAAAAAGCGTGCAGATGCATCTCATCCATTCAAACTCTTTCAATACGGCACGGTACGGTACCGCCGTAACTTCCCCACTCATACCAAAAGAGGCTCGTAGTGGCATCTTGAGATGTTGCGACGAGTAACCTCGCCATGTAAATTGGCGCCAAAATTAGCCCATTCAACCACGTGACCAGGATAAGGGAACTCCTTACAGACACGCGCCATGTCCATAATAATTTCTGGTGTTAGAGCGGTATCCCACAAATAGACATGCGCTAGCTCGCCGACAAAAGATTGAAGCACATCGAAGCCTCCTCCTATGGTGTCTTGGTCTTGGCCGAGAGCAAGTTTCCCTCCTGCTGCGATTTGACCGTTGGTATGAATATCAGTCTTGTTGATCGTTAGAAGACCATCGATGAAGACTTGCGCATGCCCAGTTTGACTTTCCCACGTTGTGCACACGTGATGCCATCTGTCGTCGTCAAGTGTTCCTGTGAAACCATCTCTGAAAAAAACATGAATGTTGCAAGTAAGAATATGAAATGTGGTCTACCAGAAACAGGATAGAAGCGAATGAGCAGAGTAGGGCACTCGGAGTGTGTACCGGGTTTGTCCTACAGGCCCACAGTAATTGGCTAACGCTGTGCGGCGACTCTGCCATATGGCAAACGTTTGTAAATCGGATAAAAAGTTATCATTGGAAAAACTGAAATATATCAATGACGTCATTTCCGGTCTCGTGATGAATTTTCATCAACTGAAGCTGATACTGCGCAGGCTCGAACAACTGCATGATGAATCTGAAACACTTCAATCGTTGGACATGCGCAGTATTTAAAGAAAGACATGCATATAACGCTGTAGTGGATATGCCCTAAGCGACGAGATACAGTATAGAGCTTACATCTGCTTGTCGGCGACCAGAAATCTCAACATTCCAGTTTCATCCATGAAAATCAAGATTGAGTTCATCTGACGACCCACTGCATATGAAATAGGGACCAGTGTCTTCTCGGTTGTCTTAAGCCACAGGGAGACCGTGAATTGGTTCAGAGCGACTGTGATTGCGTCCATCATGACGTAGTTGCTGATGTTACGAATTGGCGGGAAAATAAGATCAAATGACGATGCCATGTCTGGAAAAAGAAACATGAAACGAATATATCATGGCACAGCAACCAAAGATTGGAAATAATATCATACAGCGTGTAGGCAAACACTCTTGGACTGCCTGTAGTATGGTGGCAGAGGAATTTATTCATAACTCGTTACCAGCCTTCTTGTCTTTTCTTGGCACAGGAAGCCCATTTCCAACCAGATACATTGCCACAATCCATACAAAAGGCTAATGAAGACATGCGCATCTTGCGCGCTAGTTTTGCACAGCAGGCTCCGGTTGTTCAGAGTAGTGGATAGCGCTATCCGTTCGATAAATCCTAATTAATTATCCAGTGGATATCTTATTAGATAACAGCATCAACTTATCCATTGCCAAAAGGATTTCTCCAACGGATAGCTAGCGCTATATCTACTCTTTGAACCGGATCGAGCCAGACATGTACTCTCTCCAGCAAAAGAAACCAAAGATGTTGATGACATTATCCAACTGACAGCAAAACTACTTACTTCCGCCATTAGCCATATTGCAGAAAACCTTTGTAGTTTGATTTTCTGATTCATCAGTTCGTAACCAGTACCACCCGTCTCCAGTGGAGTCCTCATCAGTGATGATTTCAGCGCAGGAGTTTGCTGCCAATGATGGTTTAGAGCCAAGGCGATCTAAATTAATAACAAACAATAACTTTATTCACAGTTAAATATTTCTAAGCCCGAGACAACTCAGTTACGAGGGGGACAATGGGGGGTTCTGAACACCGCAACACCGCAAAAAAAAATCCGAAAACACCGCATCACGAAAAAACCCCGAAAACTGACCAAAGCGAAAAAAAGGGTTTGACACCGCAACTTCACAAGTAATATATCGCTTCACCGAACACCGTAGGTTTAGAAACACAAACACCGCATCCCGCAAGATTTACGATCACCGCAACATCGAAATGTTTAAAAATTTTCACCGCAACACCGCATTAAAAATTGCCCAACATCGCAACACCGCAAAGTTACTGTCCGACCGCGGCTTATCGAGGTGTCCGCCTTACGGAGAACAAGAGAATTACTGAAGGCTGAAGGCCAAGCAGTGCAACAGAAAGCAATGTTTAAGCAGCAGTTTATCTTTATAATTCAGAATGTGTCATTATACGGTATATAGTTTAGTCCGCCTTGAGAAAACTGACATGGATTCTTCTGCACCTTAGAGCATGATGTTGTAGGAGTGTTCAGCGATGCAATGCATACTGTACGTACAATACAGGTCGCGTGCATTGGGCGTTATATACACAGGTAGCCTAACCATTTCCTTCGGGGATTTTGTTAAAAAAAAAATGATATGAAACAAATGTGAATTATACGCGCACAGGAGCCCATTACGCGCGTTTTTTGAGTGCGTTTTTTGAAGGGTTTCCTGTGGAAGATATTGGGTACGTGGAAAAGAGGGATATTGCATGTATCCCATGATGCACTTCGAGCGCTTACAACATCTTTTCAGGCGAAATGAGACTTCGAAATGAGACTTCGCTGGGGGTCGAAGCGGTTCATAATATAGCTTCCCCGCGGTGCATTATGGGATACATGAAATATCCTCCTTTTTAGGCGGACTCCCTGTGGTTCTTACGCACGGAAGCGCGTGCGCCCTAAAATGCTGCATCTATTTATCTACAGAAATTAAAATAGCCTATCTAGTGCCGGATGTCTTTCTTATGACATCATTACCTCGATAACAACTGTGGAAGTACACGGCCAGTTCACTTATTTGTAAATCCGCTGGTCGCGACTCTTTGGAACGCTTACTCAGCTCACACATGTCTTTGTCTGCATGGAAGTTAAAACTTCTACATTTGGGTTCCTCCTGTTTGCATGTTGAGTAGCAATCGAGAGGGCTTGGGGCTGAGAAATTCCTGTACACGTGACCAACAAGAGCGTAGCCAATGGCTGAGGAGTTACATTGCGCATGTGCAGTAGAAGCAACTCCTAGGATCACCAAGATCGACGCTGATTGGATAACATGGAACTTGATGGCGAAGTGCATCTGCAGGATGATCAGCAAATATGGAAATAGTTTAATTCTTTATTTTCTTCAAAAATATTTTGAAGTTCGCAAATGTTTTTGAACTTGTGCATACGCAACCGTGAGTTGCACAAGCAAGCATTTTCTGATTTGATTTTGTGTGTCATCCATAATATTGGAAAAGAAATAGCTGAAAAATGGACTTAGTAGTTATCGGTAGACCTTGAGGGCGCGCAAGGGAACGCGGCCATTTTTTTGAACGTGAAATTTTACTCTTCACGCGAGTTTTTTGCTGGTGAATCCCTTTTAAAATATATTTTTTCACATTTTTGTAATTATTGGCTACACACTTTAATAGCATAAGGATTTTTGTTTTAAACTACCTCTAGCTATTTCTGACGGTGACTTTTTTTTAGTGTAAAGTTTTTGTATTTTGTTCAGTGTAGACTTTGCACACACCGTGCAGTCAGTGCGTTGCAAAGGGGCGAAAATAACAAACGAAAATATTATAAAGCGTTCGATTATAGCATAACTAAAGTCAAACAAGAACAAGCAGGTGTTTTAGTTACGTCGTGAAGTGCAGTAGGCATTGTTTTGACCAGTATCTGAGATAAAGTCATGATTAAGCTCTTGATGTACTCTTACTTTTTGACGGCAAATCAATCTGATTACTTGTAATGGTTCTCGAGAAATGACAACTTTTCTGTCATGATTGAAGTGCGCTGCTTTTTACAAAATTATTTGCTAACAGTTCCAAGGCTGCGATGTGTCAACGTGGATGTCTGATATAATTTGAAAATACTCGAATGGATTCTCCAAAATGAAAGCCGAAAGAAAAATAACGAGAAAATTTAGTTCAGCTTACCTCTTTTCTCCCTAGCCCCAGCTAATGCAGGTCGCAGCTTGTCGAGATCGTTTTGAAGTCTTCTGAATGTTTTGAAGTCCACTGAGGGCGCCGTTCAATGGCAAGGTTGTCATACCAATGAGTGAATGAATTATTAACAAACCAACGTATTTATAGATCAGTCTTAGCTATATGTGGTGGATACCGTGCATTCATTGAAGGACAAGTTTTTCAGTAATAAATGAACGAAACAATGATTTGTTTAGCGAAGGTAACTGACTGATGGAAAAAGGACGAAAAAGGAGCCCATCCGGCTTGCGGCTTCTGATGAAGATAGAAAGAAGCAAAGTTGCAAGGCGAATGGGTGAATGAGTGAGTGAGTGAGTGAGGAGCCAAAGAAAAAAAGAGAATCTGATGAAGGACGGAAGGAAGGAAAGAAGGACGGACGGAAGGAAAAATGAACACAATTTAAATATAGACCGAGTAGGCCTAGTTCCTAAAGTTAGTTCCCAGGCTCTTCATCTTCGACGTGGAAATCATGCAAACGAGGCAGTTCAAGATGGCGAGTCAAGTCAATTTGCAAAATGGGATATTATAAGATTGTTTTGGTGTGTGGCTCCAAGAAAAGAGGAACAAACTTGCCTCTGTATTAAATTAGAACAATGGGGAACGCACCTTCAGGTGCTATAAATGAGAACGATGATGACGATGCAGACTTTCTAGAGGTAAATTGTGTTTCCAAGAACTAGTCGAGAGGTGGTCCTTCACGAGTTAAACTTCCAAGTTATTTCAAAAATTTATACCTAATTCTTTAATATTAAAGGTATTGTGTTAGTTAGAGTAGAATCTTTAGCAAGTACACATCGTGCTTGTGTCTCTAAAGTTGAAACGAAGTCTTTGTATCACAACGTAAATATTATGCCTTGCTTGATAAGAATTTCATTGATTAACATTGATTAAGCTGATATAAGTTATAGTTTCATGTATACTTAGTTAAAATGGCCTTTCATCTTTTGATTCAAGTTCTACTTCTTTATTATTTCTTTCGTAGTTTTCAGTTATTATTTCCAGAAGATTTGAATTAGTTCTTGATTGAACGTGTGATTTAGTAACTTAATAAGCTTGTTTTTAATGTACGACCAAGTTTCCCATGCAGTATTACTAATAGTTCCGGATGCAAATTGATAATGCCAACAATGGATTAAAAGTGTTTCCTAAATAATCCCAGGAAACTGGTCTTCTTTGGTTTCAAATTGTCTTTTTCTGAAATTCAAACATGATCTGCTGACTCAATGTAACATATTTTAAGCTGAAAGATAACAAACAGTACATAACTAACTTTCATTCTTTAATAGATGTATAAAATTATTGCAGCCATCAGTTATTTGACGGGAGTCTAATCTTTTAGTCTATATGAAGAACAAATCATCTCATTCTCCTCTTACAAGCTGCCACTCTCTTGCCAGCTGAGCATGTTCAAATGAGAGTTCACAAGTGTAGCGAATACTTGCATGCCATTATCCCTGTTCAAAATGGTAGACGATGGTCTCAGAGTTCTTAGGAGAAGCCGACAACTGGCGAAATTCTGTCACCTGTCGTAGCTATAAACTTTGCCTTTCTGTGTGAACTTCTACAACAAATGTTGTCCTTACATGCCTTAAGAGCAGCGGAGCAGAGAAAGTAGGGAGAGGCTTGAAAAGAGGGTGTTTCAACTCACTGATAAGATGTAAAGTGATTGATATATGAGTAGAATAATAAATGTACTTGCAATAAAGGTTCATTTTAAATGAATGTTTTATAATACATATTTTCTTGTGTTTTATTTTGAAGGAAGGGAAGATTACATTATTAAATGGTGAGTATTGTACATCTTGAATATTAAATTATAACATAACAAATGTATGGTCAATAATTTATAGGGATAGCTAATGGATATTGTACCATTTGGGGAGAATGATATTTGCTCTAGCTACCTGATAGACATTACATAGACATTCATAAATATAGCTAATTGCATAATCGTTGTCAGATTGAAAATCATGAAAGCTATGACCAAATGGAATTCTGGGAAATTAAAACTCTCAAATGTCAAATGATCGACCTTTTTATCCAGACTTGTAAGATCTTAGTTAAATAGCTCATATACCTTCAAAACTACGAGAACATTGAATATATCTGTATGTAATGCGGGTTATGAACTGATTTCCCATCCATCCTTGCGGTCAAAGCTTCTATGATTTATGATTTTCAACCCGACAACGATTATTCAATTAGCTATATAGTACATATTAGATCAATTAAAAGTACATTGTATTTCTATTAGATACCTCAGAAGGAGGACTGGATATAGGTACTCTTTTTGATCATGGTCTTTTGAGAGAAGCTGCAGGGAAAGTCAAGTAAGTACATATTAAATGGCCTGTGGTAGAGACACGAGTAAAGAACATTCCACAGTATCATTTATTTGATTGTTTGGAATTATTACTGTAGGTCAGTTATAATTCAATGAAGGCCTTTGAATGAAAGTGGTCTAAGTGTTTCATAAAATCCCACCAATAAGCAGATCCATTTTTATGAAATGATATATTTGTATGTTTTGGGATCAAAAAAGCCAATACTTCGTATCCTGAAATTTATCGGAAAAATGCATATTTTTGACCATCAAATCACTTTACATATAAGTACTATTTACAAAATTAGTGGTGGTTTTGTATCGGTAGATACAGATCTGACCTGAAGTTTTATAATTAAAAACATGTACACATGTTGTGTTCTTGTGCTGCATAATCTTGAACTAGCAGGTGCATACATGTACATTACTGTCTGCCAGTAAACAGGTGTGATAGATAATGTTCATGTATTCATCAACTGGTGGAGTTACAGTTTTTCCTTTTTTTATCAATGACTTTTAATAAACAATTCTTCTTTATTCTGGATAGTATCCAGTATCAGATTCATTATTATGCATTATTATACAGCAGTGCACCGACAATATTATTGTACTGTCAACATCAACATGTATAAGCCGCAATCACAGATAAACTGGCACCCCAAGTGTAACTCAAATTTTGGAAGAATAGTTTTTTAGTAGAAATTGAAAGACAGCAAAACTAAATTATGTAAGAGTTAATAATTATTTCCAAGAACCAATCCCATGTTACAGTTTACAGTTGACAAGGTTTTCACACAAACAACATTCCTATGCTCAATGTAAGTTAATATCCTGAGATATTGCCCTCAGATCATTATGGAGATAAAGCCATATATATGAATAACAAAGAAAACTGAGTCAACTGTAATTAACTAAACATTAGTCTTGCACAGCCATAGATACAGGAATTGAACCCTAGCCAATCCCATAACCAATAGTAAGTGAATTGTGTATGCATGATGACAGTGTTTGTGTATCTCTATTTTTGCCCAGGGAAGAAGCACATGAAAGTTTTTTACAGCAACACATTAGTACTATAGTTAGATGGCTGGAAGAAAGAAGAGGAAGACATGATGTAAGTCAATTACTTAATTAATTATATTACATTTACCTTGTTTAGAAATGATTGTTTGCTTGCTTTCTTTATTACTTCCCTACATGTATATAGAGTACCGAAGTGATGACGTCATAAAAATACAATTTTGCTTTATCAACTTTCGATCCCCGATTTCGAAAGAACATCAATAAAGAAGCTTACATGCCAAATTTGAGAGCAATCGGTTAAATAGCGGCTGAGATATGCCCAGTTGAATATATAATTTTCCCCCACAAATCACTGTAATTTCAGTTTGGATCGTAACGTTACAATCCAAAGCTTGATAAAGTTGATAAAGCGAAAATTTTATTTTTCGTGACGTCACACTTCGGTACTCTATTCCTTCCTTTCTTTCTTTCTTTCTATCTTTCATTTCTTACTTTCTTTCTTAAATTTATCCTTTCTTCCCTCTATTCCTTCCTTCCTTCCTTTTTTTGCAGAATGTTTAGTTAAAATCTATTGTACATGAATAAATTATACTTAAATCATAGCCTCCTTGTAAAGCAGTTATTTACATGTACTTTGGTATTTGTTTTCTCTAGGAATTCATCAGCCTGTCCCAGTTTACAGACATGTTGGTTGGTAGAGGTGCAAATAGAGAAGAATGTGTAGAAGTAAGTCAATGTATGTGGTGGGCTTCCTGTGGTATGTGGTATGGTTGGTAGAGGTGCAAATAGAGAAGAATGTATAGAAGTAAGTCAATGTATGTGGTGGGCTTCCTGTGGTATGTGGTATGGTTGGTAGAGGTGCAAATAGAGAAGAATGTATAGAAGTAAGTCAATGTATGTGGTGGGCTTCCTGTGGTATGTGGTATGGTTGGTAGAGGTGCAAATAGAGAAGAATGTATAGAAGTAAGCCAATGGATGTGGTGGGCTTCCTGTGGTATGTGGTATGGTTGGTAGAGGTGCAAATAGAGAAGAATGTATAGAAGTAAGTCAATGTAAGTGGTGGGCTTCCTGTGGTATGGTTGGTAGAGGTGCAAATAGAGAAGAATGTGTAGAAGTAAGTCAATGGATGTGGTGGGCTTCCTGTGGTATGTGGTGTTTAAAGTAAGTCAATGGATGTGGTGGGCTTCCTGTGGTATGTGGTGTCCAAAGTAAGTCTTTGGATATGGTGGGCTTCCTGTGGTATGTGGTCTCCAAAGTAAGTCATTGGGTGTGGTGGGCTTCCTGTGGTATGTGGTGTCCAAAGTAAGTCCTTTGATGTGGTGGGCTTCCTGTGGTATGTGGTATGGTTGGAAGAGGTGCAAATACAGTACCGATCGAAACTAACCTCAAACGCGAAGTTAACATATGTTAACGCAAAGCGTGCATTTGGAGTTAACGCAAAACAAACGCAAAGCAAACCTTGCCGATGTTTACGTTTGTTTAGCGTTTACTAAATGAACGCAAAGCAAACGCAAAGTAAACTATTCTATTCTAAACTCGATTGGATTTCATTTTCGAAAGCATTCAAACATCGTTATATATTTACAATGTAATAGAAATTCAGTACAGTTTACCGTAAATGTACAAAATAATGCACACACAAAATACACAAAATCAAACACACTTCAGCAAACTGAAAGCAAGCAAAATTAGCCGAAACTAAAAGCGATTTCTGTGTCGAAATCTCATTGCCAGAGGACGTGAATTCGAAGACATTTTCGATAAAAGATGACGATGTTTTCGCAAAGAATGAAAGGAACACAACCAACTAGACATCGACTAGACACTTGGCGCCGAGATCTGTCACGTTACGTCACACAAAGAAGCCGCTAATCAGATGACAAGAGAGCAAAATGGCGGCTCGTAGCGAATGGCTTCGCAAAGTTTGCTCTTCAAAGTCCGAAAAGTTAAATGTACCAGTCGAAGATCAAGAAAAAAATTACCTTATTGAGAAATTGCAATTTATTCCGTCCAAATATGTACAAATATGACATTTCAGAACCAGAAATCTTCCTTTAGTTTCCTTTGTAATTCACATCATTCGTTCGACCTTCGGCTCGGGTTTGTTTACGTTGTTCTTCTCGAGCGCGCGTTTGTTCTGAGTTAACTCCAAACAAAAGCAAAGCAAACCCTGGCAAACTTTGTGTTCGTTTGGAGTTAACGCAAAACAAATGCGGTTTGAGGTTAGTTTCGATCGGTACTGTAGAGAAGAATGTATAGAAGTAAGTCAATGGATGTGGTGGGCTTCCTGTGGTATGTGGTGTCTAAAGTAAGTCAATGGATGTGGTGGGCTTCCTGTGGTATGTGGTGTCTAAAGTAAGTCCTTGGATGTGGTGGGCTTCCTGTGGTATGTGGTGTCCAAAGTAAGTCCTTGGATGTGGTGGGCTTCCTGTGGTATGTGGTGTCCAAAGTAAGTCATTGGATGTAGTGGGCTTCCTGTGGTATGTGGTGTCTAAAGTAAGTCATTGGATGTAGTGGGCTTCCTGTGGTATGTGGTGCCCAAAGTAAGTCCTTGGATGTAGTGGGCTTCCTGTGGTATGTGGTGTCCAAAGTAAGTCAATGGATGTGGTGGGCTTCCTGTGGTATGTGGTGTCTAAAGTAAGTCCTTGGATGTGGTGGGCTTCCTGTGGTATGTGGTGCCCAAAGTAAGTCCTTGGATGTGGTGGGCTTCCTGTGGTATGTGGTGTCTAAAGTAAGTCCTTGGATGTGGTGGGCTTCCTGTGGTATGTGGTGTCTAAAGTAAGTCCTTGGATGTGGTGGGCTTCCTGTGGTATGTGGTGCCCAAAGTAAGTCATTGGATGTGGTGGGCTTCCTGTGGTATGTGGTGTCTAAAGTAAGTCCTTGGATGTGGTGGGCTTCCTGTGGTATGTGGTGCCCAAAGTAAGTCCTTGGATGTGGTGGGCTTCCTGTGGTATGTGGCGTCTAAAGTAAGTCCTTGGATGTGGTGGGCTTCCTGTGGTATGTGGTGCCCAAAGTAAGTCCTTGGATGTGGTGGGCTTCCTGTGGTATGTGGTGTCTAAAGTAAGTCCTTGGATGTGGCGGGCTTCCTGTGGTATGTGGTGCCCAAAGTAAGTCCTTGGATGTGGTGGGCTTCCTGTGGTATGTGGTGTCTAAAGTAAGTCCTTGGATGTGGTGGGCTTCCTGTGGTATGTGGTGTCCAAAGTAAGTCAGGGGATGTGGTGGGCTTCCTGTGGTATGTGGTGTCCAAAATAAGTCCTTGGATGTGGTGGGCTTCCTGTGGTATGTGGTGTCCTAACTGTTTTCTAATATTGGTATATAGCTAATTGCATAATCGTTGTCGGGTTGAAAATCATAAATCATAGAAGCTGAGACCGCAAGGATGGATGGGAAATCAGTTCATGAGCCACATTACATACAGATATATTCAATTAATGTTCTCGTAGTTTTGAAGGTATATCAGCTATTTAACTAAGATCCTATCCTGATTTGACAGTGTTATTTGAGAGTTTTAATTTCCCAGAATTCCTTTTGGTCATAGCTTTCATGATTTTCAACCCGACAACGATTATGCAATTAGCTATATAGTTACATATACTTAAGATTACTGATACCCAGGCCTGTACAACAGCTTTTGGGTTGTGTTATCGAAACAGGAATTTCAAAATATCTCAAAAAATATTGTTATATAATTTTTCATTTTTCCAATTTTAGCTTTTTA